>DWDV01003355.1:0-10657 GCA_018245615.1 Mimoniades ocyalus | reverse complement strand
GGCGCTCTTTGGGGGAGGCCTGTGTCCAGCAGTGGACTGAGATAGGCTGATGATGATGATCCATTCAACTTTCTACCAATTGACAATTTCCAATTTTATTTACTATTTGTAATATCAAACGTAAATTGTTAACGCAGAGGCTGCACTTTGTCTATATTACTACAATTTTGTAGATTTGACTTGTGATTGTGAGAATATTCTAGAATTCTGGCACGGACACATACAAATCTGTTTGTTGCGACTAGTGTGGATAAACCTATTAGTCATTTATTCCGTATTTAGCTGAACCGGTCGCGGTGGCGTCCAGGTTAAAATCGGTCCATGCGTCACCCGCCGACGACCAGTGGTACACAAATGTACTCGTCTAACATAAATATTAACAGTGCAATTATATCAATCCGAATTCACTCCGGCTCAATTTGCAACGAATTGGGAAAATACTTCAAATTCAAAACTCAATTTCAAATTTCATCCTGCTCATAATAGGATCGATAAATACATACATTTCACGAAAGATATTACAATAACATTTAATTTTTAGTTTCTATTACTACTATATAAATGAAATATGAAAACGTTTATATAAAGATAAAAGCAGAATTTTATTACGCTTCAAATTTTTGCAAAGAAATTTGCCTAATAAATTAAAAGTTCAGTCATTTCCCATAGTACACAAGACGTCATTCAACTTGAAATCTTGATAAATTATTGGCGACTACCAGGTCACACTCTACAAAGACTTACAATGCTTAAAAATATTTATCTCAAAAATACACGACATTATTTAAAAAACTATTTAAATATGTTCACGTTCGTAATACACGTTCTCGATTCAGTACCTTCTTTGTTTAATATTCATCATCATATTAATTGTACCATTTAACTTGCTAAATTTACTAGGGAACGATTCAATGGAAACTTCTGGAATATACCGAAACTATACTAACAATCAATAAAGCAGTAAACGTAGACAATAATGCCAACGATTCGAATCACCTTGACGCGTTAATACGAGATCAATGTTAAAACGTTTTGGTCGAGTCGTTTTTACATCTCGAAATGTAACTTTTTTTTCACCGCGCCGAGTCAACACCCACGCCAAGGCTGTTTACTTTTTGAGTTTTTACTATACACACGACCAAATTAAGACTAAATAAAGCGCGTTCACAACACGTCCGAACGATAAAAATAGTTCAACAAAACATACATTATACAACTTCTATGAATATTTACATTTGATCATCGTTTAGTAACAATTTAGTGACTTAGAAGGAAAACTTGTTTTTATGATTATTATTATTATTAGTTATTCAATTACATTATCATAATATTAATATTGCATTATAATTATTCGTAAATTATATAGTAGGTTGAATTTAAATATTTCTATACATACATATTATAATGAATATTGTTATGAAATATATGCCTATATATGTATGGATGTATGTATGTATTTATGTATGTATGTAATGTATGTATGTAATGTATGTATGCATGTATGTATGAATGCAAGCATGTATGTACGTATGTATGTTTGTACATTAAAAACTTGGCACGTTAATGCAAATGTTTTAGTTGTATTCAAATACAACTCGATCAGTGTTAACATACATTATGTTTTCTCGGCGTTTTGATGGTCGCATTGACCGTTTGTTCTGTTATAACGCTGCACTACGACCGGCTCCGCCTCGTGTAAGTCGGTGGTTGTATCTATTGATGCTTAATTGGACTGAGACAGATAGATGATGTTTGGAATAGCTTTAAAAAGAAACGAACTCACTTGAAGGTTGGACCGCGACCGCCGCGGCATCACGCCCACCACCTCCCCTCGCATTATTGACTCGATAACTGTAATACAAGATAATACTTTTAACACAGCTTGAACTAAGATATTGATAAAACAACACGTAAAACGTAATATCACGCTTGTAATCCCCGTAGAGGCAGGCAGAGGAATGTAGAACACTCCCACGTTACATGTCGCTCGTCTGTCATACGTGTGCCGTAATTCCGACTGCGCCATGCTCTGCCACGATCGTAACGTAGAAATTTCTAACAGTGATTGAGATGAGCTAATAATGATGATGAAAATACCTTGTTAAATATTTAATAACGATTAAGTAACATGATTGATAATGTATTTGGAAATATGGTACCTAGTTTCCAAATATATTGAACTTTGTTGGTAGTTATTAGCCCATTACGTACTTCAAGGCGTTGCTAAATATATACATGTTAAGGCTAAAGAAACTTATTTGCTTTAAGATAATTTAACCTTTTTGCAATTTCGTGTTAAATACTTACCCAAACATTTGTACATTTTTGGTTTCACAAGGATTTTAAAGACTTCCTATTAAAGTTGCAATTATACATTATTAATTACATCCAAAGTATAAATATCGACTTTTTTGAAACTCAATAAAAGGCTGCGGAAATAAACATTACAAATAAACTAATAGCATAATAAGTATAAAGTTTAAAATATCCACTTTAAAGGAAACTTTATTAATTATATTAAACAATTTGACAATAACAGTTAAAAAAGAACAAAACTTATGAATTAATAATATTTGCTACCGATAAAGATAAAAATATTAATACACAATTTAAACTAACGGTCGGCTTCGTGACAAGGACTGCGCCTACCCACACTGTTCACTCCGGAACACAGCAGCGCAGCTACGACAAAACGTCCAACATGATCATTACCACTTTTAACGTATAGGACTCATGAAAGGGTTAAAGCTTCGAGCCCTTCTATTCATGCATTTATATGTTGCAATACAATATACCTACAACGGATCAGTAAATACTAAAAAAAGATATTACGATAATAAAATTCCGCAATCTGATCCGCTGTGTTTCGATAATTCATTGATTTAAATAGCAATTTATGTAATTAATATGTATATATTATGTCTATATATTTTTATACACACTTAACTATATAGATATTATAATTATACTCACGTAAGTATTATAACGCATGAAATATTAAAATATTATTTTTTTGCTTGCTAGAAGATAAATTGGATATTGAAATTTTAAAACTTATTAATAACAAATGAACAAAAAATTTATATTAATACCTAACACTTTACATTAATATTAATACATCACCACGCCAAGCGTAGGCGTGCCAAAACCAAACGAACAACATCAACATAATTAAAACCATTCAATTAATAGAATAATCCAATTCGAAAATACTATCCACAATACGGAATGTGAAAGATTATAACACACAATAATGCCTACGCGGTGTAACTTTTTGTATGGCTTCGGGCATCCAATTATACATCCAGTAAGCTGCATTCTCCCGTTACAACATAACAAGATGTACACGTGCGGGCTTGTGTAATGGTTTATTATGATCACGGATCGGCCGATTGTTCTATCCATAGGTTAATTACGGGTTAATTATGCAAAAGTATTCCTATTCACGACACCATGGCTTAAAAAATGTATCGAAGGACGCCCTCCAGCTAGTCGGAGTGGCGATATACGCAAAGTGTCTGGCAGCGGTCGGATGCAGAGAGCTGCAGCTGCAGATCGAGCTCAGTGGGGTGCTGTTGGAGAGGTCTATGGCCAGCAGTGGTCATGAATAGGCTGATGATGATACTTTCTATTCAAACAGTGCCAATATACGACTATACCTATACATATGTACCGGATTAAATCACGTATGTTTTTTCGGGGTGGCCCAAACTGTTCTAACATTGAAATTCCGATATAATTTAATATTAGCAAAACATAAAATTGTCAATTTATACTTTACAATATATACATATGTATGTATGTACATATATATGAATGTGTGTGGCAACCTGAGGACAAAGAGCGATACTACTCACAAGGGAAGAACTTTGCTCAGCAGAAAACCGACATTTATGATGACAACTTTATTGTTAGTCATAAACAGAGATGAGTGTTTGTTCATTAACTGTAAGGACCGTATATATATCCTACGTATAGAGGCTTTAACCTTAGGACGCTAGTGATGATACAGCCAGATATCAAGTACCCGGGCAAGGGTTGGGCGTGCTTCTGTCGGGCAAAAATCAGTCAGCGCCAAAATGCACGATCATTAACTGACAACGACGCCTCGTAACGATATTGGCGTTAACAAATAACACGTTAATTAAACGCGGTAACCATATCATGTCGCGTACATAATAAAGCTGTTCCACTTCAGCGATTGTTCATTAGCGGATCTGTTTTAATCAAAATTAATCATTTTAAAATGGAAAACACATATAATTAACAACAGATATCAAGTTTTCTTATTTATTGGAAAATATCATTGGACTGCCTCGTTGGCCGCGTTGGTTACAAGCGCGACTGACGATCGACAGGTCCTAGATTCAAATTTCGGGGATTTTTATAACACTACTGGATTGATATGTGCCCGGAGTATGGGAATAAACTCACCATCTACTCCATAGTGGGTCCTAAACGTAACCGATAAAACGTGGAAGTGTGCTACCCTAGTTTGCCTACTTCCTCAGTGATTACAGGCGTGATGTCACGTTTATCATAGTGACAAAATAAGTCATTCACCGTCCAAGGGAATATCTACTTATTAATATATGTATTAAAATGTTGTTAGAACCGATGAAGAGAAATTAGAATAAATATGGAAAATATTTACCTCCATATATTCGCTATTTAATAATACGGCACACCCATATAAAAAGGCGTCACTGATAAATATACATTACTTTGATGTTACTAAGCCATGTAATTCGTAAAATAATCACTTGATTTATATCTCCGATACAAGTACATTACGTAATGTAGAAAAAGGTTAATAAACCCTACACATTTCAACAACATTTTGTTACCTTATACAAATCTAGTTTTATCACATTGATCACATCACAAAAAGACGTGATTAGATCACGCGTGTTAGAACAAAGATATTTGGAACTGGGGGTTGCCTGCACACCCCGTGACGGATTTGGCGTGGTACTATAATAATAATATGATTACCTCCGTCACCGAGCAGCCGCATCTGGACCAGCGCCGGGTCCTCGCTGTGCTCCTCCAGTACCGTGTCGTCCGTTACAGTCAACTCCTGCGCGAGACAAACGTAAATCTTCAGTTTATTGTTTTCATCGATATAAAATCGATTAGAGAAAAAACCAACGAAGTATCGCGAAATAATTCATATAATATTCCTTATTAATTTATAGTACAGTAATTGATATCACAGTAAATCTTTTAGTCTTAGGTCGTCAGCGATTAAAACTATTATTTTTTTATGGTTCTTTTACTAGTATTATTCTTGCTAATACATCATGAAGTAGCGGAACACGTTTCAGTTAGTAGTAAATAAATATCCACGCGGACTAAAGCAGATAAAGTTACATTCAAATCTTTATATAAGTTTTTGCCGTTAAGTATCAGCGGAGTAGAATGAGATACCTAAACCGATGTTTAGTAAAAGCCTGCAACTCCATCAGTACTCGAAGAAGGAAAATTCTGCATGAATTATAAATCAGGCACTGTATCTCCGTTAGCAACGAACTAGGTGTCGTAAGCCGACTCCACGCGTAGTGACCTGTCGCTCCCGTGGGGCACACTGGAAAGGACGTGTGGAAGGTTTAAGCAATGCTAAAACCAACACCTTTATATTTTGATTCCCAGTCAACGCAGTATCACTTACACTGAATAATATACGTCTACAAAAGACGCGTAGACCATTGTTGTAAATTATTATGGCAAAGTAGTAGTTATTATGGCAAAGTAGTAGTTATTATGGCAAAGTAGGTATCCCTCCCTCTTTATCATCCCATCAATATTTTCGTTTCAGTTGTAAAAATACACTGACACAAATGATAACTCTAACCAAAATAACAACACAAGCTTGGCAGGTGTTTTATGTTTGTAAATAAACAAGATCCACCGAATTCCCATTAAAACTTTCTCACGCCGACCGACGCGGACGTCGAGAAAATATAAACATTGCAGAGTCTGGCTTTCATTGCCTTACATAAACTTAATATTTAAGTATTTATCTAGCAAGAACAACTTCTCGAACGATATTACGAGTAATACATTACAGTTACGCAAACTACTTCACACTCATTAAAATAGTTCCCAATCCACACGAGCAGAAACGCCGCAATAAATTTTAATGTTATGATTTTGGCAGTGTTCACTGATACACATTTTCAACATCTAGTCGAACGTGTATCCCTCAAAATCATAGTATCATTACCGCTAAATTTATTTCAATACAATGTTCACTGTTAATGGTACATTTGAATAAACTAACAACATATATATGTACTAAGTATACTAAAGCATGCATCGGAATCGCGAGTTGAGTCTTTGGAAATCAGCATTAATTTAATGATCACTATGAATGAAAGAGCGTTCAGTGCGGACACCGTCGATAAACATGTCATCGAGCCGTCAGTCCTAAGACGGAGTTGTTTACAAACTTCTGGGAAACAAAGAGAACTCGGAGAAAGTTACTTGTGTAAACGGTAAAGGGGACGCACTGAAGGGGGGGTTACTCAAAACTTTGACGTCTCGGACGCGCCAACTCCGCTGCTCGCTAATTCGCAGTATAAATTTGTTTAACGTCTCAACTTTTTAACTGTAATTACACGGAGAAGTTCAAGATGGATGGATGTAAGCGTACCTTGTAACTTCACGGATAAAGTTTTATGTGAAATTTAAATCATTTTACACTTTTTCAAACCCTTTGTAATCATAATACATAATATTTATTAGTACAGTTTATCATTCGCATTCCAGTATATTTCTGTATTAATGTCTTTAGACTATCAACTCTAAAATTTAAAACCACTTAAACGAGCGAATCTAATACATAATGTCTGACAGGTTTACGACAACTTATGCACAGTTTTTTTATGAGTCACTCAACGTTATCCCAAGATTAGCTCATGTTTTTACTAATAATTTTCAAACAAATCTGATAGATACAAATTGATCTATCACTCATAAATATAACTCCTTATGAATAACGATTCTCTTTCAAACTGTATTAAGTTTCGATACATAAAACTAAACTTCAATACAGATCGTCTCGTCCTCGAAGGAGAGATGAAAGAAAAACAATAAAGTGATTCAATAACGCCACACAACAAAGTTTTGTTTGGTGAACTCAGCGGAGAGGCGCACCCCCGGGGTGGTGGGGGCGGGGGCGGGGGCGACGTACCACCTGACGTCGAGGGGGAGCGCCAATTGATACAAAGTGATGTTTAACATTAATATACATCACAGCTGAAGGGAGCTTAAGCATACAGATGAATGATAACCAACGCGATGTAATATAACTGTCATAATAATAATAATTCATTAAAGAAACAACTTAGAAATATTTACAAAATAATACAATCTACAATGAATAATGGATGTTGAAGAAACATTTCTGGAATGTAACCATTGTGATATTTGACTCTCGGTACCCTCTGCCCACCCCGTAAGGGACCTAGCCTGATGCTACAATAATGTTTATTACCATTACCTCGAATTGCATTACCAGTGAATCGATTGTGCATTGCGTAATAAGCCTTTATTTGTACAAGGTGAAACATACAGACAGCTGCCTCGAAACGCAATTAACTCTATCATTATCCGCCTCACAACGGTGTAGGATATTTTATTATCAAATAAATGCTTAATGGTAGCGGTGTTTCTTATTTATTTTTTACCTATAATAAACAGTAAAACCGGTTCGTGTTAAAAATGTTAATAACGTCGCAAACACATTAGAGACCGGATCTATTTGAGTCTATAAATAAAGTTTTAAACTTCATACGAGATATTATAAATTCTTTAAGAGCCACTAGGAACTGTATTATAATATGAAAAACAGATGAATCGCATTTCTATATTGTTGCATTGTATGTATTCGTACTGAACTTGTTTACAACTTTCTTGCTTCTTAGGGCGATTGTAGTGTGCCGATATTGCAAGAAGTATTATCATACAAGACCAAAACAAATGGCATCTCTACATTGTCGAATACCTTCGTGTTGAACTTGTTAACAACTTTCTTGCTTCTTAGGGCGTGTGCATAGTACCGATACCGCAAGTGCCACGTATCGATGTACACATGCCCTTATAAATTGAACTATGCGATTGGGCTGGATGCCACCGCGTTCAGAACTCCGCAACTGGTTCCGCCCAGCGCTTCCCGTTTCGAAATGATCTCGTAGAATCGAATTACAGTTAGTTAGTTGTTCTTGAACGTTATCTATGTTACAGCCCCATTTATCAGTTTACGAGGTATGTTGTTAATTATACCATGTTCAAGTGTATATGGCGTTTTATTACCTATGCATCTTTTTGGTTATTATTACATGCTTACGCCGGGTTCGTTACATGGTAGGCATAGATGATCCAGTGCTAAATACCTCTATAATATTCATTGCAGAAATATCGCACGTCATTGAAAGTATTAAAAAAAAACTTTACATTAGCAAATAAAAAACAACATTACATGAAAAAGTCAACTCCAATCTATCTGCAGTCAACCTGACCTGACGCTCTTTTGACGCGTTAAGGTTATAAAGATTATGAAAAACCGTCCGATAGAGTAATTTGAACGGACTAATGCTTTATGAGGATACAATCACCACGGTCGAATGGCCGCTATAAATGAATTTGATCCGTGTTTACGGGAAGTGGTAAATCGTTCAGATATTATTTCATCTTCTGCGACAATTGCGGTCGAGGTTCCGCTTCAGTTCATATCATTTTCTCGAGCTACTGGTGACGTTCAATCGGTTCACTACAAACACGCTTACAAACGTAGCACTTGATTTATACAACTGTGTTTACTTTTTCGAACAGACATTACGTCAAAATTGTACGAGAAACATATGGAAAGGGCAATTTAAATATAATACATACAATTCTTTATAATCTTTGCTATTATTTGTATTTTATTATTATATATCACGCCAGGCCACTTACAGGATAGGCAGAGAGGAATATGTCTATCCTTACAGACCTGACGAACTTCTCGTACGCTCATAACTTCTATCAGCCATTTGATCTTGTTGTTGAAAGATGAAATTGAAATATGACACTCACTCCAGTATGCTCATTGACGCCGACGATGACCGCAGTGTACCACTGGGTAGCGCCGGCGGCCCGGTACACTTGGGCGCGGCAGCCGCCCAGCACTGACGGCGTGGTGGTCAGTATCCGCTGGCCGTCCTGCGTGGTGCGCCAGTCCGCCGCCTCGGCCGACAGCGCGGACAGCGTCGCCGCGTCCACCCCAGCCTCGGCTCCAGCCAGCCTCGCCACCCACTCCTGCGAACGATCAATTCCTTACATAGCATAATTCCTCTCATGTTACATTACCCCTGTGCCCATTTTATAAACACAATCACCTCAATTACTTTAATCGACGCAATTACTTGCAAAATTATTACACTATCAGCGTTAAATTACTAACAGTAATCGCGTATGTAGTTGACATTGTACGTAAGAGTACCTACAATTTAAAACACGCACGTTTCTCGCATCGATATCCATTACATATTTTTCTTTATCGCCGCAACCGCATTGGAGTAATTTATAGCGACATTACGACGCAAAATAACTCAGAACAGATATACATATGTAATGTTAGTTAGTGTAATAGCCGCATGATTAATACGGGCGGAGATTTATCGTCGTCCGTGTTATCTGCGCGTGTAGGCATTACAACTCCGATGTAATAATAATAATTAACGAGAACGTTGCCCGTAAATAGCGCAATTAAAATGTGAATAGATAGTCGGTTACGGCCTCGCGCGACATGTTAACATTATGACCCACATCGTCGCACGCCCACACGGCGCAGTGTGTAGCTAGAGCGGTACATTAGCTCGTATTATAATAATATTAATACAGTGTGGACGTGCAGTAACAATTCGCCGTACAGAGATGGCGAACATAATCGTACAGTACTTTTATGGTTACACGGCACGTTTGCACTCGAGTTGTGCGCAGAATGCAGCGCGTAGTATTTATGTCAATGTTACAGGCAGTGCGGCTAGGGTTGGCGATTTTTATAAAGCGAATTAATTTTTTTTTTTGGGTCCTTCTATAAATCGCATCGCACAATGTTATGAGTTTCTCATGCTTGTAAACACATACCATTAAAATAGAATTCAATATTTAATTTATTTTTTAATACATAAATCTACATATACTTAAAGTAAAAATAATGTCAAAGAATGAATATGAAACATTTTTTATGCTTTATATAACTTGTGTAAAAGTATTATTAGCAGCTAAATATAAATTCCAGACACAGATTTTGTTATAAATGTTTAAAAACAGTCGGGCTTGTAGATATAAAACAATTTAAACTAAACTAACAGTTGAGAGCAAAGTATGAATAATTATGCAAATAGGTACGTTTAAAAGATAATGTCCTTCCACATGTAAGTGTGTTCTTATCTCATGAATATTATGTCGAGTACAGTGTGAATATTGTGATTGTACGATTGACAATCCTAAGTTCACGCACACGCGCGCGCCTCGCACCTGCCGTCGTGTGTGTACGCGAGCCGTGCCCGGCGACAGACGTATCCGGTGCGTTGAACTCGCCCCCCCCCCCCCCCCCCCCCCCCCACCCCCCCCCCCCGACCACCCCCCCCCCCCCCCCCCCCCCCCCCCC
>DWDV01003354.1:0-10658 GCA_018245615.1 Mimoniades ocyalus | reverse complement strand
ATAAAAATGGCGTCGATACTCGCAGCATTACCCCACAGTAAAATACCATATGACATTACACTGTGAAAGTAGCTAAAATAAACGAGCCTAGCAGTGGCTAAATCAGTAAGCTGTCTAATTTTCTTCACAGCATAAGCTGCAGAACTAAGTTTACTACACAAACTAGATGTGTGAGGGCTCCACTGCAACTTAGAATCTATATTTATCCCTAAGAAAACTGCCTCATCCAAGAATTCGAGGTGCTCATTGTTAATGGTAACATCCATCTTCAGCTTTTTTACATTGGGCAAAGTGAACCTCATGCATTTGGTTTTTAAAGTTTATTAAAGAGTTACTGCCATACAATGATAAATAGAAACTTAAATTGAAAACAGAGATTGACCCAAGGCTGCTATGTTTGAGACCCCACTGCTGCAATTATTTTTTTTACTTTTTTTTTTCAACAACACTACATAAAAGAAAATACCCATAAAACACCTGACATTAAAAAATGTGAATATTGTCTAAAAATAATTTCTCCATTCATATCTGTCGTAACCATAGAAACAAGAATATGATCAATGTTACAGATTTTCTATTACAATTGAACTACAGTTTACTTTTTATATCAGTAAGATAAAAATATTGCAACGCCTCTAATAATTCTAAAATTGTAAGGCCCTTATAATTGACTATTTGCAACCAATCTATATTATGTTGTACTTATTTTTAGAGCAACCCCAAAATTTCACAAGACACGCCACAATCGATCTCTTCACAAAATACATACAGCGATGAAATTATGTAAATACAAATAGTACTGCTAATTTCCAAGGTTCCATAATTTAAGTGAAAGAAATCTGAAAAAAATATGAAATAAAACGATACCGGCGTTATAGAATTTTGTAGGGCTGAGCGTGGCCGATTCCGGTTCCTTTTGTCTTCCTTCCGCTTACTTCTGTACGAAAGATTCACAGGCGAGCCCTGAAGTCGAAAATTAGCGTTATCTTTCGACATTCCTGTATCTATTGCGAAAACTATGGAGCTTAGTACCACAGAAAAAAATTACATCCATTTGTTGACATTTCGGGAGTATTGTTATGAGCCGTTGCTAGGCAACTATTTGGCATTATATATGTAACTCGTCTATGCCATTCAAATGACATAGACAATAATTGTACATAATACAATAAAATAAAAGATAAAATAAGACAATAAAATAAAAATTCGACAGATACATAATTTGTTTATTTAAATTGCTTTCCCGAATCTCATGCAGTTTATTACCATAACTTATAGCTTTCCATAGCAATAACGAAACGCCGAAGTAGCTCACTTACTGACGTCATAGATAAAAATACATCCATTACATTGGTCGATGAGTTGTTAGTTCGACGAATCAGCTTCAAGAAAAATAGTCATCTCTGGAAATTGGATCTTATCGGTTCTCTCTTACTTTACGAGGCGCGAGTATCATTATTTGGGAAAAAGAAAATTGAGTTGCCGTTGTTCCTAACGTTACGTTAGCGCAGTTATAATTAGTGCATAAAACTTTTTGTGTTTAATTGCGTGAAATTAGAGTGGTTTCATTTTTACAATACAGTAAAAATGTTCAGCGGAATCGCAGGTAAGATCATAAATTTTATTTCATTATTTCACCCTTTTGTTGTCGCTATATAAACATGAAGTGAAAAGGTGAGTATTATTGTAGTGATAATGTAGATCCATAATTATATGTAGATACAGTCATGTTGGAAATGTTACACACTGCATTGCTTTAGTCATTCGATACAATTAAAATAGTAGAAGTCTATCACTTTAAAATATTTAAATTTAATACCTACGCTTAAATAATTTAAAATAGTAAATGCTCATAAAATGTTAACTTGTGTATCGTGTATTAGGAGTTTAATTTAGAAATAAACATAAAATCAATCCAATATGTATTTTTAAAGGACTTTAAAAATATATATTGGAAGGATTTTAAAAAATAAGTCGTTTTAATAATGTAAATCTACGTCATACTATCGGTCCCTAATTAAATATGGCGAGGACTCGGACTGCATATACGCACAATGCAATTCTGTTATGCGGTACGTCGGTACCTATATAAGTACTTCTATGCGGCGGTTACACAACCCGCAAACTTGCGGCGACATCCTAAATACGCAACCACAACTTGCAAGCTAAGGGCTTAGGTTACTTATGTGAATAATAGACTACAAAATAATAAATAATCGTTAACGTAGTCTAATAATAACGAATACTAAATATAAATTGAAGGCGTTACAATACAAAATTTATTATAATCAAATGAAAACCTTTGTGGCACATGGTACATGCATATTCAAAATGCAGTACCACTCATCTGTTATTCCTCAATTAAGGCAGTGATTACGTAATCTTACATTCTCTTAAATCTTAGTCTTAACAATTATTGAAAAGTGGTCGTTAAGGGATAAAGAATGTATGTACGTTTTATTTTTCTTTAAATGTAAATACTTTATGTTATAGGATCTTTAAAATATACCGTCATATTGGTGGAATATCATTTATGTACATATATTTAAAAATGTGTTTCCTTAGATAATGACATTCCTGTTTTCAAAAAATATTACAATTCTTAAAAATACGTTTACACCTTAAACTACTTTTAAATCGAACGTATGTTGAAAGTTTCAAGGTAATGTTGATCAGCTAAAGTAATAAAAAAATTCACAGACTGTCCTTCACTAGCAGGACAAAACCTAAGGATATTTAAAAGACGAAGTAGATTTTACATTGCACTTGGGACATATTGTTTAATGAAGCTGTTAATTACGCAAGCGGCAATCCACAATCGATTGACAACATTAGGCTTGTTCAATGCACTTGTTATGTAACCAGCAGCCCCCAATCCTGTAACTACATTGACCTACTTTCATGCAGTCATTACGCAACCAGCAATCCTCAATCCTGTAACTGCATTGACTTACTTCTATGCGGTCATTACGCGTCCAGCAATCCACAATCCCATAACTGCATTGATCTACTTCATTGCAGTCATTACGTCACCAGCAATCCTCAATCCTGTAACTGCATTGACCTACTTCAATGCTGTCATTACGTAAACAATAATCCGCAATACTCTAAGTGCATTGATAATCAACAGCAATTTTTTTCGAAATGTTGAGTCCAACGGTTGCTTGTATTACGGAAAAGACTTCTTGTATTGATCATTGAAACGAGAATTAAAAGCTTCTTTCATTCTTCTCTAACATTAATTCTGGATTTTTATACATCGGTGAACATAATGAAACAGCTTACAGTTGCACCTAAAATCCTAACATTAATAAACCTTTTCCTGTTATTAATTTTCGAAAACATCGGTGACTGAAAATACATATTACAACCGAATTGAAATACTATGGTCGCACGAGAGGTACACCGTAGAAGACAGACTCCACGCGATGATAACGATTGTTTTGAAACGGCTCGGTTAATGAGTTTATTATGAGGAACCATTATAGTTTTATGACTCAGGGGCGGACAGCTTCGAGAATGTGCCCTTGCCTCGTGTTCGATCATACATTTTATGATATCGTGTTGAAACTGGACTTTGAATGCGTCCTGCTTTCATAGTTTTCGTTAAACAGTATTGAATACACGTATATTTAATGGTTACGCAAGCTATCTTATGTTGAGTTCAGCTATAAACGGTTGACTAACTTATACGAACTGGGACAAGTCTAGATCGTTTTCCAGACCTTACGTATACATGTTTTCTCTTACTGAAATCTAGGGTATGTATGTAATTCTATCTGGATTTATAAACCGATACGTAAAATTTTAAATATTGGTATGCAGCATAAATAGTTGGCGGTCAGAATACTTAAATATCTACAATCTCAGATTTTATATTTGCTTATGGGAAATAAACTAATTTTTGACTGTAGTGTGGATTAAAATAGTGAAAATTTCGTATCTTAAACTTGTACCGTCTCGCTAATCCAGCTGAGTTTTCTTATCTGCGTCGTTATTTCTCATTTATTCATAGGAATGGCTAGGAAACTACGCAGCACGCATTCCAACGTATTTAGACAATGTTGTCCGAAGGCGTTAATACTGCTTTATTCACACCTACTATAAGCCGTCTCGTGTCACGTCCGATTTATTTAGCATTCGAGCCAAGTGTCATAAATCGTAAAGTATGCGTAATTGTGGATATCGTGTTGAGCATTTATTACAAGAGTTGCACGCCAGCGGTTTTCGCTCATTGGCTCCGAGTTGTTACGGTATGTTACTGCATTGCATTTATTGATTAACGTCTAATACGTTTGACGTTCATCAATAATCCTTTTTCGTTTCATTCTTGGTCAACATTCTCTCAAAATGACGTATATTAAAGAGGTCCAAATGTAAGCAGATTACTCATGCCGAGATAATGAAATCTAATCACATGGAATTTAACATGAGTGTATTTTAAACATGTTTTGATACGTTGATGTTTTAACTAAGATGTTTTTCAATGTAATAGGTGTGTTAAAAGCGTTTAACTAAGTACAAAGTCAGGAGGCGTCTAACTTAGACTTATCAGTATAAAAATAACTGTTTTTATTGAGATTCTATATTGATAATACAAGCGACAGTGACCGTTTCAAATCAAATGCTAGCATGATCTTTTGGTGATTACCTATGTTAAATTAAATAAAAACTCGTCTGCTAACATAGAGACATACCACTATGCACACCTCATCGAACATAAAGAGACCTTACACCATACAGACGCAGTTACTCACGCGGAAGCTCGATCAATACGCTGACATCATCCTCGCAAATCCACTGCGCATGAAATGAAATAAAAATTTTCGCGTTTATTTTTGTCCGTATAAATTTGTAATGGGCACAGTACGTAATGTATTATTACAGGGTACAGTACAGTGACTTTATGTTTTACAATATTTTCAATTAATGTATTTTAAGAATCACGTTATTTTAATCTCAGTTATCAGAATTGAATTCGTGCAAAAAATTCTATTCATAAATACAAAAAATAGAATGTCGTTATGTAGTATTTGTTTAGGGCAGTACATGACAAAAATCAATTTTTATTTCGTGTTGTATACTGCGAGACAGCGAACCTAAAATTCCCTGCTGTCTGCGCATAATGAATTTTTATTAGCGAAAAGAGTGATCGTGTGGGCGTGAAGAAACATGCCGAGTGCTCGTGTACCGCGGCCGGCCGAGGTCAGGGCTGCCTCATTCGCCGGTATTAGTATAAAATATGTATCATATTTATATCATTATGGAAAATTCGCTTTCAGTACCTACTCACTTCTTTTCAGTTCTCACTTGTTCTGTATAATACTCGCTTGTTCTCTATAATCTTATTTTATGTAATAATTATAAAAAACGTAACATCACGCCTGTAATCCCCGAAGAGGTAGGCAGAGGAGTTTAGTACAGTCGTAAGTTTCACCAGTTACGTTTACGTCCCACTATGGAATAAATGGTAAGCCTATTACCATACATCGGGCACAATTCCAGTCTCCGAGCCATTACTACAAAATCTAAATTAGAAAAATCCAGTAGGGCCCGACCCAAGACCCAGGATTGATTAAATCTTAATTAATATTAGATGTTTTTACCAATGATTAAATTTAAACCTCATTCACAAACTGTCGGCTGCTATAACAATTGTATTTTATTAGTTATTACGTTAGTATTTTATTATGTTAGTGTACTACACTCCTGTGTATATCTCTTCGAGGATTACAGGCGTGATATTACGTTACGTTATTGTTGAAAAATGTTTTGTATTTTTAACTGGTCACTTTGTTACATCATAACTTGCAAATCTTAATGATCGGCGCGACTTTAGACCTTTGTTAACTCCATTACAACCCGACTCGTAATACTCGTCTTTAACTGTTAAATTAATAAAGATCCAGGCAGTTGAGAATTATGTACCACATTACAATTAACTAGCTGAAACCGTAATAAATAATGATTAATTTTTGTCTTATTGGAATGCTCAATAGAGCTAGGATACCATACTATGTACATATTAAGAATTAATTAAGAAAAGTAACTAACAAATGAGTAATTAAACACGTAGTAACTTAAACATAGTAACCAAAAAGTTAGTTACTAAAAAACTTAGAAACTAAATACGTAGTAACAAAAAAAATTACCTATAAAAACTTAGTATTTAAAATATGTATTAGTTACTAAAACTTAGTAATTAAATTTATTTTAGTTTCATGGATGGTGAATTCTGAATGTATTTGTTGTTCTGAATTCTGAATGTACAGTAATTCTCCCTTATAACACGGTACTCTTATAACGTATGTTCATATTACGCGATTTCAGTCTCTCGGATAAAACGGGTATTTCCCCATATAACACGGCTCCGACAGCGAATGAACTTGTAATGAAACTGTTTTTGTAATTTATTTGAAATTAACTAGTTTTAGTTACATATGCATAAGATTTTTATTTAAAATGTTCTAAGTTTATATTTAATAAAACGCATATATTTCGTTCATAGCATAGTTATTTTCTTAATATTCGATTTAAACCTCTTTAAAGAGAAAAGGTATATGTGAATCATTTGTACATAACGCGTTATACGGAGCCATACAAGCGGGTTAAACGAGGATACTACGCCTTTTCCTATAACCCGGAACCAATCTACCGTGTTATATGTGAATTACTGTGTTTTATTTTAAAACGTTTTTAAGTTCACAAATCGTAACAGTTAATAGTGATTTTCCCTTGTGCTTACTGAATGTAACAATAAGAAATTAGTTTAACAAAAGTTTTAAAATCTTGTCATAAATTTATTTCGACTTCCGGAAGGCATTTGATAGGGTCAATAATGATATACTGCTTGTCAAGCTCAGCGAATTTGGTTTGTCTCCAGGCCTACTGAAACTTATCGCGGATTACCTGCGGGATCGGCAGCAGTATGTTCGTCTTGGTCTCTATGAGTCGCGACCCTATCAGACGCGTTCCGGAGTCAGTCAGGGATCGATTATCGGTCCTCTTCTGTTTATTCTAATGATTAACGACCTTCCTACGGTTATCAAGCATGCGAAATGCCTCGTTTATGCGAATGATTTAAAATTATATCTTGAAGTCAAAACTGAGGAGGACTGTTTATCTCTCCAACACGATATCGACGCGGTATTCCAATGGAGCATTGAAAATAAAATGGAATTTAATCCGCTGAAATGCTCCGTAATGACTTTTGGGCGAATGCGACATCCAACTGAATTTCAATACAAACTGGACAGTAATATCATATCTAGGTCGGTCAACTGTAAAGATTTGGGTGTTACATTCGACAGGAAGCTAACATTCCATGACCACATCGCTATTGTGGCCAAAGAGTCGTACCAGCGACTGGGCTTCGTTTTGCGAAATTCGAAGGATTTCAAGAACATTGGCGTTATCAAGCTAATATTTGGGGCGTTAGTTAGAAGCAAGCTTGAGACGAGTGCCTGTATTTGGCATCCTCATGAGAGCACGTATGCGCTCTTTCTGGAGAAGGTACAAAAAGTCTTCATAAGATACCTCTACAAGCGCTATCATGGCTACTACCCATACATGTACCCGACAAAATTTCTTTTAGGCGTTCTTGGTTACAACTCGCTGGAAGTCAGGAGATGGAGGGATCAAGTGGCAATGATGTGTAAGATTCTGAGAGGTATGGTCGATGCACCTGATTTACACGCGGAGCTATGCAAACTTTATGTCCCAAACAAATACCTTCGAATCAGGAAACACCAACTATTCGCCGTTCCTACTTGCCGTACAGTAGCCCGGTCGAGGTCTCCGATACCGCGTTCCCTGTCTACTCTCAATGCTCTCCTACATGCTGCGCCACACTGTGACTTGTTTGCGGATGAATGGAAGACGATATTGTCGGAATGTCTTGAGTATTGTGAAGTGAATGCGTGATGTATGATTGCTAACATTGACATGAAATAGATTAATAGTATTATTAATTGGTTGACTGACATTTGCTGATATTGTACCTA
The DNA here is from genome assembly GCA_018245615.1 of Mimoniades ocyalus. Lineage (NCBI taxonomy): Eukaryota > Metazoa > Arthropoda > Insecta > Lepidoptera > Hesperiidae > Mimoniades > Mimoniades ocyalus. Next base: position 2,655 of record DWDV01003354.1, on the reverse strand, counting down.
CTTGTATCTATTATTATAAAAATTAAATTATAATTACTTATGACTTGACGACGACTATGTGACCCCCCTCCCCCCTGGCGCCAAAGCTGGATCCGCTCTTGGGTTAGGTGATGTTTGTGAGTTGGCAGTTAAAAGGTGTCCGGACATTGTTAAAACGAGTATTTCATTAAGTTTTCGGCTTTGTATTCTTGTAATCCGTATCGGGGCGGAGTAAGAATATTATATTCTATTTATATGAACATTACAATTTATATCATTTATGTACAAACAATAATCACAGAATTTATTGTAGATGTAGAAAATATCTCACAGTATGCGGTGGGTGCATAATACTTACATCCACACGTAGGATTCCCCACAGGAATAGACAGAGATGTAAGGATTCTCAAACTACAATGCAGACAAACTTGTGTTGCTTCTTCTGCACTCGTATTAATGATGCACCTACTAACTCGTTCATGTTTCAGTAGTGTTCATTCGGTACCTACGTATTGAAGCGCAACATAAAGCGCGCGTAAGCTCCAAAATGACCATAATTTGCGTAGAAACAAAAACGCTAAACTGAAAGGGCTTTAAAATTAAGAATTAATTGAATACTATGTAAGATGCAAACTCTTTCGTAGTTCCATTTATACAATATGCTAGCGCAGCCGCAGGCGAGCGCATGCTTACGCGCGGGAGCTAACCAGCGATGTGTGCGATGTGGGCGATCCTTTCTCGAAAGACCCTCGGAGATGCCTTGTAATGTACGTTTGAACACTTCCTATTACGTGAACGTTTAGGTCCTCCAGCTCCTCGCCGCGTAAGGGACTACTGTACTCCTAAGAGATTAAAACAGGGTACGCCGTTGCTCAGCGATCAATATTCCTGTCCAATCTCTTCAGTAATAACGAGGTTGCCGCTCAGTGTCGGTGTGATTTTAACACGTATCCATTTATTTATGTATGTATTTGTATTACACTTAAATATTTGGTACTATTACAAACTTACATAGAAGTGTAATCTGTCAGCTGTCTAACGTAGTACAAGCACTGCCTAGTTGAGGGTTAGAGGGCCGTGTGTGGAAATGCCCGAAGAGATTATCCATGTTTATATACATACTGTACAGGATTCTGGAATGGGGCAAGCGTTTCAAAACATTGAATGAACGATACGGAGATACTGTGCCTAAGGCGCAGTGGTACAATACAGAGAGCGGCGTGTCCGTGCGCAGGTGCTGGTCATGTCCACCTACTACCTGGCGCAGCTCGGCATCGCGCTCAGCGCGCTCGACGCGCCGGCCTCGCTCGCCCCGCCGGCCTCGTACGCCTCGCCGGTCTCGCCCGCCTCATCCACCTCGATCGCCTCGCCCGCATCACCCGCCTCGCCATGCTTGCCGCCGCTGGCCGCGGATCGCCACTGATCACAGATCGCCTAAACCTTTATTTCTTAAGACCATACACGCATAAGACGTAGAGGAGATCCAGTTGTTTGCCTGATGTACCCATGTCGGCGAGAACTGGAGTGTGTGTAGCCGCTGGGCGTGCGGGCGGAGTGGGTCGCCTCGCGCGCTGCCTCGCTCGCCGCCTCGTCTGCCAGCAGAGGCGTCGCGTGCGTGCGTGCGCACTTTTGCTATTAAAGAACATTCTTAGAGATCGGAAGTAGAAATATAGTTAACTAACCTGTGATAATATGTAACATATTATGTATTACGGTTAGACCTATGTACCCCCTCGCACTCTGCAGCTAGCGACAGAGCGCCGAGGACGAGGGAGGGCTGCGGGTCCACAAGGAAAGGTCGACTTTATGCGCAGACACACAGTTATGAATTTTTTCCAGTTATTAATAATTCGGAGCAACCGTTTTGAACCTCACCGTACTGACGACAGCCCGCAGTGGAAGCTGCCGAGATACAAGATTGGTCCTTTCACAAAAGTTATTTTTGATTGGGAAACGCCGCGCACGTATCGGTTACATTTAGCGGAGCTTAAAACAACCTCAGTATTCAAAAATAACTTTGAATTTAAGGTACTAACATATTTATATAAACTACTCTAAACAAAATAGGGCCCACCCCACGATCATCTACAAATTTGTTTGCAAATATTTTGCACGGTTATCGTAACATCACTCAAGCACTGAAACGTATGGACATGGACAATGGATAACTGGAGACCCGTACTCTTTACGGACGAAAGTAAAGTCAAGTTTTATGGTGACGAAAGACGAGTACGTGTGTGAAAAAGGGAAGGAGAACGTCTTTCAGAACCATGCATCCATGAAACTGTTTTGGGGGTCCAAGTGTGATGGTTTGGGGTGGAATAAGCTTGCTAGGTAAAACAGAGCTGGTAATTCTGGATAGAGGTACCGTAACCGCCGCTAGTTACGTCGAACGAGTAGACCGCCCTCATGTTGTTCAATTTTCACTAAGAATTGGCGTTAACTTTGTTTTAATGCAAGACGACGCTCGCGCTCACGCGGCGCGTACGTACCACACAGAATGCATTTTCTGATGCCAATATTTCAGTTTTCCTCTTTCCTTCCTTTTCCCTTCCTTTTTCAGTCCTGACCTCAACCCCATTGAACATTTATGGGATCAATTGAAAAGAAGCCTCAAAGAAAACTATAGCAGCGTGAACAGTCAAGAAGAGCTAATAAACGCACTAAAATTGTGTT
>DWDV01003353.1:0-10659 GCA_018245615.1 Mimoniades ocyalus | reverse complement strand
TTTCTCTGCCTACCTCTTCGGGGATTACAGGCGTGATATTACGTATAACTACGTTTATTGTTTTCCGATTATTTATATTACATCTAGCTTGCTAACATTTCGGTTAATAAAATCCCGCATCTTTCCAACAACAATTGCATCTTAATTTGAATATTTTTGCGTTAACGATAAGAATTGAAAGAACGACGCAAGTGCCTCTACTGCACCCATGTCGTTAGCTGTAATGCTTACATTATTGAATTCCGATGAGTTGGCAGACATAGTCAGACATTTCGGATAAGGGGTAACAATACGATAAATACAATTTTATTCCAACTGGTTTTAAATGTGTTCATATAAAGTGAGGTTAAGCCAATACACATTAATGTACACTTGTATTATTATATCTGTGATAATTCGGAATTTCATGTCGGTTGTTCAACTCTGTGTTGTATTTATTGCTTAATTGTAATGCGATTGGTCATTACTATCATTTTGACTCACTTCACTTAAAACGTTCTCCCTAAAAACCAATTTAGCCGTTTCGGAAATTATTACTGAAGAAAAAAAAAACAAACAAACAGACAGACAGACAGACAGACAGCTTTTGACTTTGGTAAGAGATACGTAATCACAAGAGCTCAAGAAAGTGTTGCGATGTTGTATAGGTATATATTATTTTCGGTGTATCTTAAGATATCGATAATGTCTTGTCATCTTGTCGAGAGTTATATAAACGAAAGATACTTAACATCATGATGAGTGATCGCATCGCAAACTGGATATGGACTGTTATCCAGACTAAGTTAATGTGTAATGTACAATCTCTGTTAAGCCCTACATCCACATACACATCCTACGGCGCTTATGGTTACCGAGTAATTAACAACAGGAAATTATAAAAATGGTTTCGAAGACGTTTTATGTTCTAATTCAAAATTTGTAGGTGGTTTTTTTTATCGTTATGTTGAGTATTTTATTATCTTATAATTAATTTTAGCATTCTTTTATTAAATACGTAGTTACAGACATGTTGGTTTGCTTGTCAATCTCTAAGTTTTCCTATATTAATGATTGTAATGAACGACGACGTTAAACGTTGTCAATAAAATTGTTATGAACAAAATGTTATTACCAGGGAGTATGTTACATACATACATACATATATTCACGCCAAGTCCCTTGCGGGGTAGGCAGAGAGCACAGAGTGCCAAATATCTCTATTCTTACACAGCTGTCGTGCTTCGTCCACATTCATCACTTTATGTTATTATCTCCAAAACACGTCGAACAGGAGTAAGGGCCAAGTAAGTGAAAATTACCCGTGAGGTTCCTCGCATGTACCATACCGATTTCTTACCAAGGTGTAGAATCCGTATTCCATTTTTGCCAATTTAAAAAACTGGTTTCTTACTCATTACTGAAATGTAATCTTTCTGAGTTTCTAAATCAGCCACGTCTATAATTCGTAAATACATACTTCTGATTTATGCTTTGAAATTATTTTAATATTTAATCTTGATCATTATCGTCTTTCTTCCACCTAACAGGCACACCAGTGCACATCAACGCTATGACTCAACCCATTATCACATAGCCGTGTTGTGTGCGGTATGAAATCACAAATTCCCCGTTACATCACACGATCGCGTGGGCAGACGGAACTCCAGTACGGACGCCAGTGATTGATTGTTAGCTAGTATGGGGAGAGTTAAGTGGTTTTCGTCTTACGTTTTGGGGTCTGTCGTAATCGTCAACTGCCGGATATTTTTGACAATTGAATGCTGAAATAAATCGTACAGAAAATAGGTATATTTACGTATATTGTGAATGGTAATTTCTAATGTACACATTGCAGACATATTTGCAAATCACAGCTCATTATTTCATCGGTAACAAGGCTTTTCAGCTATTGGTAACTTAGCTTGAAATTAAGACCATTGCTTTTTTTATTATTCCTGTGTTTGCTAGACTTTTAATACTCTTGGAGGAATCTCTTAACTAACATTGAATTGTGTATCAATTGTTGAGATGTCGTCTTGATTGATGTGTAAAAAATCGTCAAAAGAGGTGTTCCAACTTTCTCCTCTTACACTCTCTCCTACCGTTACTCAAGTGTACTAATAAAAAACTTGTTCTAAGTTGACTTTCAACTCAAAATCCTTTTGTTGAATCATAGATAGTGAAAATTGTATGTAGATGCAGTCACTAATATTATCGAGCGGTCCGTCTGTTTATAATTCGTCAGGTTCTAATATACGTATAGGTAGCGATCAATAATCGAATTACTCGAAACCCCATGGGTGACGGTGTCGTTGTGACAGTGCGGTGCTTGTGGGTGACTCGGGAGCGCCATTAATTTCGCATCAAAGCAATCAGTCTGTCTGTCTGTGTTGGTCAGTCTTTGATTTCGATAATGGACGAGTGTCTTGTTCCCAAAGAGGGTTCTGTAATCCAATCAATGGTTCTCAAATATTATCCTCGTATTTTTCTACCCAATTGTTTTAATTTTACTAGTACTACTACTACTTACTACTTATACTATTACTAATTACTATAATGTTTAATGTCATTAATAATAAGATATCGCCTGGCAATACATTAATGGCAGGCTGTACAAATAGTTTAAAACTAATTTTTAGTTCTTGCTCATTAGCCTAACAGTAGCTAAATGTATTATCATTATGAATCGTTCTCATAATTGGTCGGTACAATATTATATGTGTAGTATTTCTAGCACATTAATTACTTGCCGTACATATTTATTTCTTACATGGTTTGTTGTTATTATACATATTATTCTGATGCTGTTTTATTATTGAAAGATTCTTGTAATAATAGTCTTAATAATTAAAATACACAATCAAATTTTTCGTTAATATTTTTCTTGTGTATACTATGTTGTTATTATATGACATAATGATATTGATTACGAGGCAGTCAAAACATTGTGATATTGACTGCCTTGTTGGTTGTGTTAGTTGCAAAAAATGCTAGTGGATTTTTTAATAACTTCATATACTTAAAGATAAAAATATACATATACTTACTTATTTTCCGCGGAACATTAACTGGGAAGTGCTTAGCATTGCTGTAACGGCAAGTGCAGAGGACTTTTAATTTATTCCACGACGATACTCCGGAGCTGTTCATTGGAGATACATGCAACTATTTGCATTTTTATTAAATTATAATGTCAATAGTTCTGAGTTACATATTAATTTAAAATTGACAACATGCACTTGCCCAGCGTGACAGATTTTAACCCTTTCAATTCTGAGAGGAGCCCCGTGTCCAACTGTGGAACAATAAATGGGTCGATGATGGTGATAGTGATGATGATGACGACAAAGATGATGATGATTTATTGAAAATTGAATTTGAAATAAGAATAAAAAATTGGACATTAAGAAACTATAAGGAATTCCTCATCAATACCTGGGTTGACTGGTAGAAAATGCCACTTAGCATTAAGCACGCCGTTTGTTAACTACAATAAATGAAAAATATATATACATATATTTAATGTTCGTATTATACACACAGATTCATGCGATTTACAATATCGTTTTTTCTTAACTCTCAACCTGTGACATCCTTTGAACCCTTTTTTTATTGCCGTCTGCTGTTAGAGCTACTGGCCTTGGCAGTCTCTACGGGGCACGGATGGCTAGCTCAAGATGCCTCTGTCAGATTTGAGTACTAGGAGGCATACAATTAATTTTAAATTATGCCTGAGCATGCAGTTTTTTTTTAATTTTTATTTTTTCTCATTTATTTCCATTTTTAATTTTTATTTTTTCTCATTTATTTCCATTTTTAATTTTTATTTTTCCTCATTTATTTGTGTCCTTTATTTTTTTTAATTCCGAAAAGTTGCAATTCCGTCAGCTCTGATTTTAATTATTATCTAAAAAATTTACGACTAGCATTATGTTTGATCAGGACAAAATGGTTGATCAATTCGTGACATTTGATAAATGCTATCAGTTCGAGGAAACATCTGTTGATACTGCGTTAATTTGTAATATTATTTTTCGGCTAACATCCTACGTCATTGAAATGTATTTATTTATTTATATTGAAACCTAAGAAAATTGCGTAAATATTTCTTATTTATAAACGCCTAGTTGCGTTGAAGTCATTTGAAGTTTCGTCACGCTAATCCTTGTTAGCGCATTTGACATGTAAGAAAGAGATATTTTTCTTATCTTCACCCTTATCTTTCCTGAAGGGGTAAGAAGTGCAGTGTAATACCACGATCATGGAATAAGGGGTAAGATACTACTTAATGTTACAACATTAAATAGGCATTTAAGAGTTGAATGTGGAAAAAAAATAATTTGTTATGATACATTTGCATCAATTCCGAGATTTTATTATCCTCGTGCGCTCTCCCTCAGTACCGGAAACGTGTTGATAATACCACAGACATTTTATATCAGCGATATTAGTAACTTTCTGTCGGAACGCGCGAAAAAAAATATACTAGCGTTTAAAGCGCATTTTATGTATGTAAGTTATATGAAGTGTTATGAATAAAAATGCACTGCCGTAGTAGTAGCTCTTTTATACAGAGAATAATGATTGACTTTTCTCTTAACTATCGATATTGCCTAATCAATGTTGATTTTTCTCTTAATTTGTATTCCATTACTGAGTAGATTTTTTTAGTGTTACATAAAAAAAGATGTTCACTATTTTGTAACGTTTATGTTAACATGTAGACAAGTGACTAATAATGATATCGGTTCAGGAAGCGTTTAATCTCTGCCCGCGCGGGATGGCGAGGCAGCTGCGGTCTACCTCAGGCAGCAGTTCCTGTTTGAGGTCACGGATGCGACTATCGTATTATTGTAAAGCGCTTTTGACATTTTGCTATCAACCATTACACGATGCTACAATAATAATTCACTTTGATTGACGTTTTGAGTGGAATCGAAAATGGATTTCGACGATTGTTGAAGTTTAGCATATAATAAGTTTGCGTACGTGTCGTGATTTTATTTTTAAAGTGAGACAAAAAGACTGACTGACTGAGAAAAAGACAAAAAGACAGAAAGTCTGCCCGTGAAATCCTTAATGAGTTTCTAGAAATCATGTTTTGCTTGCACTGTTGTTTTTGTGTATTTTTCTAATTATTTGTCTGTACCAGTGTTTTTTGTAAGTTTTCTTAACGTTATTAGTGTTAGTAATTGTAATTACAATGAATGTTTAATTCGGTTAGCGCATACCAATTATATGAAAGTTGTTAAAATGCTAGCAGGTACTCTTTTAGTGAGAGCTATACATCTGTTGATGAGAACCGGTGTTGCTGCGAACACGGTAATTAAAATCTTGCAGCTAGCTGTGTAATGTTTCTAAGAGATCTGTGGATGGCATTCTTCATTAATGTTGGAACAGTGTTAAGAATCCGTGTGATAATCGAAACGTAAGACGAACGCGTATTAAATACCATAAGAGCGTAAAAACATTGTAAGCAAACATCATATAAATACTCTTTAAAAATATATTGAATACCTACGCTATAGATTCGGCGAAAGTGTCGGTTGACACTGACAGAGTGACCGAAACGAGATTTCGCTTTTCTGACCTAAAAAAACACACATGTTCGAACCTTCCTCGTTACGTGGCCTTCGCCGTTGCGAAAGGTCAGCGCAAATTAATATGAAAACGCGAAAAGTCCACAGCAACGAAAAATAAACATATAAAAATTTATCGGCGGTAGTAGTTCGGCTTCTGTGTCATACGATGGATCGGTGTAGATTATTTGCCTATTCATTCTCGAAATCTAAAGCCATGTTTGTGGAGGATTATCGCGTATAAAATTAGTATTTACAAGGTATAAACCGGTGAAGTAAAACATAGTAAAATATGTTATACATAGTAAATTATGTTACAGTCCGAGACGCGGTTTTTATGAAGTAATTTTATGTATGATTCATCGTTTTACTTTCTTTTGAAAAGCAATTTTGCAAAAGTAATCAATAAGTAGGTATATAGAGATTATACTGTTTGTGTAAGCGACCCGTATCGTATCAGCGGGGCTCTGAGCTCGCCGTGAAACACATGTTATTTAGCAAAAGTAGGGTATATCATGATTCCCAGCGAAGATCTGTCCTCGCAGGGTCTTCTCCTCTCCCTCCTTAAGGATTCAAGGAATATTGGAAACACATTGTCGTAGTACTGTAGTATGCATCGGTTCTTACACAATATATGAAAATTATTTAAAAGTATTGTCAGTTCCGATCAATGCGGCTTGCCCATATAAGACGGATGTTTTCAACGTTATCCACTTACATTGTAGACATTACGAAACGGAATTCTTAATATAGCGCCGTACACCGCCCCGGACTTGCAGATTGGCCGAATACGTTCTTAATCTCTTGAAAGCTGATTGAAAGAAATTAATTAAGCGTTCGATGTAATCAATCACGGTGGCTTTTGGAAAGTTCCACATATAAATTATTGTATTGCATTTTTGCATTAATGTTTCTGTGGTTTTTTTTGTCATTAACTCTTTATGATGTCAGCTCATTGTTGTAATTGAGTTTTGTTCTCTGAATAAAAGGGGCTAAGGCTTTGACTTTGACTAAGGGCGTTTTTGCAGACTTCTAAAAAATTTCGAAGACGTTATGGTAAATCCCAAGACGTGTAGATCCTTCTAGACATTTCCGTTCACCGTTACATCAAACTACATATATTCTACTAGTCAAGATTATTTCTTAAAGTGACGAATCATTTACGATATGCCAGTACGTCATTGATAAATGAAATTAAAGCGTTTAATTTAATTTAAACTCAATGTTACGAATACACAATATCAAACATAAATACAGTACAGGCCGTAGAATCGTTTAGCGTTGCAAGGAGACAGCGCAGTACCGGAAGAGCTACAATAATTATCAAGTTAACACGTATGCTAATGGTTTATCTAGTGATTGCACTTCACCGCAGCTGTACCACTATCTCGGTCATTAACTTTGCGATGTCTTGAGGAATCGTAAAGGTTACACGGAAATAACAATTGATGATTATTATCGCAACGTGTTCGTCCCGAATATGGAAGCGACTCGCATTATTGGTCAGTAGCGTTTTTGTCTATTGTAATATGTTATCTGTTATCATCATCGTCCTCAGTCAGTCTGAGTCCAGTGCTTCACGTGGGACTGTCGTAATGGACCCCTGCGTACTTTTATAGAGTTTTTTTTCCCATAGTCTTCACGCTGAGAAGTATGAAAAAAAAAACTTTTGGGGATCGTTGTCTGTTATATTATCTTAATATTTATAACTTAGTCACGTACTTTTTATGGCAATTCAAATGTTAATAAGTCGTCTGCTTAAAGTATTCTTTGACACTAATGGTATTGCAATTTTCAATCTCTTTACATTTTTCATTTCATAGGGTATTGTACCTCAACAAATTACATACCATTCTCATTTTGCATTAAGTGTGCTTATTGTACTTTCGTCAAAGACGGCAAACTGTGTTTAATCTGAAAGTACGCTTTGTTAACTGCGTTAATTGCATTACAAATATATCATAATAATGCATTCCTTTTGTATAAATTATTTTATTCAATGGCCAATTGTAATATAAGTGACCCAAGACAATAACCAAGTTTTGAAAGCGTAACTCTCGTTCTTTGCAATGTTTATTTCTCTATAAAGTATATATTTTTTATTACAAACATTTTTCTTCCTAATGAAACAATTACATCAACATCAATTAAAGCTGTGACAAACCTGAGAACATTGTTATACACGTGCTCGCCATTCGTAGTGCACACCTGGCAACTCTCAATGTGATTTTTTTTTTATGTACAAGCAATAAAATTGTACCAAATTTGGCAATAATCGATGACGTAGGGCTATGAGAACTCTCAGTGAACAATATTCCAATGAAATTCACTGTATGGACCACAGTCTAAATTTATTGATAAAAATACATTGAAAAGTTACATAAGTCGAACATTAGCAAATCAGTTTCTATATTTGACAACTAGTTTCGTGGGAAAATTGATTTTTAAGCCTGGCTATATTGGCGATGTAATACTGCAGCCGTTTAGCGAACAAAAGTGTAATAAACGTTAACAACACTTCGAACAAGGTTTGGGCGCGCTTTCACCAGTGTCCGTCTGCACGATTACAGTTATTGACGGAATGCGATGTCTGTTGTACGATGGAAATCAGAATATAATTGTTAAGGTGTCGCAGATTTATAGAAACCTTTGATTAGCATAATTCAAGCCATGTTTTGTATGCAATTGTATTTACTTGAGTGAAATGTTTCACTCAAGTAAATACAAATGTGTTGTAAAGGGTTTTAGACTATAGCGCGATGGCGCTCATTTGGGGAAGCAGGGGCTAGGAATGGACTCATATTATATAGTCTTCTTCTCCAATTCGAGAAGTTATCTTTCCCATTCCTCTACTTCATTGAACTTACCTAATCTCTGTAATGCATATATAGTGACAAATGCAATTCGCTCGGTCTGCGTGCCTGGATTCTACTTCAACGTTTATAAAACGAAATATATTGTAATAGGAACGCATAGAAAGCCGCGTGGAAAATTTGCCAAGTATTTCAAGATACATATTGTTCTAATAAAAACGCTAATTGCATGCTTCGAAATACATTTGTTTACTACAAATATCGGTAATAGGTATGACACGACACCAGTAACGGCACAAGCTATTGTCCACGCCAATTTATTATTCTAAGGAATGTTAAGGAATATCGATATCTATAGAAATTGGATGATGCATCTATAGAATATGAGATTTTGTCTAAAAAATAGTAATTGGACTAGTCGAGGCTTCTTCATCATATCATAAAAATATTTGACAACACGAAAAATTTACTACGCAAAATTATTTAGTCTTCTTATTCCAAGTCTAAAATTGAATACATTAAATACATTATTCGTCGTAGCTTTTGCAAATTATCTGGTGTCCAATGACCGTGCAATTTAGTCCTCGGTTCGACGCTAATGACACGGCTAGGACTGTCCGTCCAATTACGATTCGTGCGCTTGTCTCTTTATCGCGGCACTTGGTATTTTAATAATTGTAGGCCTAAATAGCCCTTAATTCATAGGGCTGAGCTGATCACACACTTTGTATATACATATCTGACTTTTCTCATGTAAGTTCGGAAATTAATAAGTTTTTTAGTGTTTTAATAAACGTATTATAATAAATAATATATACTTAAAAATACATATTTTCTTCCCTGGAAATATACATCTATAAAAATATAAATATCCACTTAAATATAATTATACTGTTCTGTCATCAACTAGCTCGCGGTAATTTCATGATATTCATTTTATCACATAATTTAAAAGTTTAAATTTATTATCAGCCCTAAAGCAGCTGTCATAGTGGGCGTGCAGGAGCCTTGTACACAGGAAGTCTTAATTGTTGCAGGCAGCTTAAAAATACCTACCAGCCACCAACCAGTTATTAATGCACCTTTACTATAAACCGTGTTGAATATTAATTATGCTTTAAAACTGCATAAGGGGCTATCGTTGTCAATGGTGGGGATAGATTTGTGATAAATAGTTTTACATTTATAAATACGTCAAATTTATGTGGGCCAGAAATCAGCTCAGTACAGCTAGCTTCAGAAATTAGTTTTTATTTGTCTATGAACACTTTTATTTAATCAATTAATTTTATTATATTTTCAGTCCAGATCTCTCTCGAGCTAGAGTAGTGGAACAATTAATTGAATAAATATGTTCAATGACATTTAAATATGTAAAGGTAGGTAAAGGCAACCTCACAGTCGCATCTCGTGCAGCGCGCGCGTGAGCCTTGTACACAGGAAGTCTTAATTGTTGCGAGCGCTGTCAAGGAATAACCTGTTCACATATGCACATGTGTGTTTACGCAAAAACCCTTTGATTGTTATTGAATCCCCTGTGTGACGGTATCATTTCCTCAACGACATCTCACTGATCACGTGTATGTATGTATGTACGGCGCTGGGTGCTGTTTCGATACAATTGTCTTTAATCACTGTCATAAGAAGAATCGATCATTCGTATCGGCTATTTCGGGACGTAATTAAGTTAATGGGTTGGTGGAATAATTCGTATGCACCAATATAATTAAGATTTACCCGCTATCTGTCCGCATATGGCAGTGATCGTGTGCAGATTCCATATTGGGAATATTGAACAATTAATAATTAATTGATCAATTTCATCTTTTAAGGCTTTTCCAATCTGCACTTGGCCAGTGTGGCAGACAATGGTAATAAGCCTTCTCGTTCTTCCTTCCTTAAGCCTCCTCCTCTTCTTCCTTAAGCCTGCCTTCTTGTTCTGAACGGAGGCCTGCGTTCAGCAGTGGAACGATAAAAAACTTGATGATTATGAGGAAGATGATGATTATGACGAATGATTTTCTATTCTGAACACTATAATGGATATATTCCCAATGTCATTAGAATCAAAATAGAATATAATTAAACGTGTGTAAATGTATCCGTAGCTCTATATACCGATGTACCAAACTTTTAAAAGGCGTCAATTCCATATAAATAACTTCCGCGTCATTACAAACGTCTAAGGCATAAAGTGCACTGACAAGAGTGGAGGTCAGTCACATCATGTCTTAAAGTCACACTCCACGAGGACGTGTCGCAACACGCCCTTATTATTACACACA
>DWDV01003352.1:0-10659 GCA_018245615.1 Mimoniades ocyalus | reverse complement strand
CTAAGATAGGCTGATGACGATATTTCAGTACCTATATATATATATATATATATATATATATATATATGTAGAGTTCGCATCGTATTTGAATAAAAACGTTACGACCAATTATTGTATAGTTATACCAATGTTGAAATTATTATTGTTAAAAAAAAACGAAAGTAAATACATAGTATAATTTAATCAGCCATTTATGTCACATATAAAACGCAATTCGCCATAGTTTTTTATTTATAATAAACATGTCCATTTGCCCTCGGATAATTGGTATGCAGCTACCGATCGTCTTGTAAGTGAGTCACGCGGACATTGTTTGAACTCTGCTTCGTTCCAATATATGCCGCTATCTGGTACCGATAAATATTCTCTTAGTGAAAGTATATTCAATTATATATCACAGATTCGCATTGCTTATTTGTGTGAACTCGCCTATCCTTCTGGTGAATTCTTCCAGTCCTTTTTTATTGGCTGTGAGGTAGAACATTTCATCCGATATTCGAAATAACCAGGTAGATAATCTTGGATACCTAGACGACGAGATACGATGGTTAGTGAATGGTCTTATTTTTTTTATAAACTAAACCTAGCAAGCAGACAGACGGGCCACCTGATGGTAAGCGGTCATAATCGCCTATGGACATGTGTAACACCGGAGGACGCACTTTGCTGGTTTTGAATGAGAGTTTTTTTCACGCCTTTCTTGAAGAACCCTATATCATAACGTTACGGATATACCTTAGAAAGGAGCTCATTCTACATCTTGCACACCCCGTGGCAAAAACGAGCGCGCAAACCGACCGATGTTCGTCCATAATTTACGTGAGAATTTAATTGGCGTGTCGGAAATTAAAACCTGATAGACATCACGGCAAGTATAAACGAAATTCTCATAGCAGTGCATTCTCACTTGTGTTTATCGATTGGCACAAGCACATTCAAGGTGCTAATTGTGGCCGCTACCGCCACGTCCGCTAATGTGATCCAGCAGCCACCAAACCAAGTGCGGGCGCCACCGAGCATGCTCTCCAAGTCCATGTAAGCACTTTCAATGTCACACAGCTGTTGTGGCATCACAAAGCGACAGTTTTCATACAGAATCGGATACTGGAATTAAAATGCCTTGTTAGTATTAAGTCCGTGTCGGGGAGTAAGAATACATTCCGCAGTCCGGTTCTGGGACACAGAGTGTTCTAAGAGGTGACTAAACCCGGCGCTGGCAGATCGCGGTACGGCGCGGTCTGCTTAGGCACAGCTACATGTCCCGGCCGTGTATGGCCAGCAGCGTAGTAGGTGTGAGGAGCTGTTCTCTTCGACCCCCACCCCGCATGCCCAGCGGGGGGATTATGGACATAACCAATCAGGGGAGGCCTGTGTCCAGCAGTGGACTGCAATAGGCTGATGATGATGATGATGTTAGTATTAAGAATACAAAAAACTTGAATTGAATAATTTAATACGGAGTTTATTTAAAGCGTTATAAGGCTTTGGTATAATTGATATTTGACTTTTATAGTGATTTAATAGTATTGTAGAAGCCTGGGCGTTTGTTTATAAATGTGAACAAACCAGTCCTGAAAAGGGCTAAAGAAATAGAATAATATTTAGTGCCGAAAAGAATTTTTTGCTAACCGCATGCCACACAATAAACATTGATAAGCACAATTTTGATCGAAAAAACATTTCATACACTCACAGCTGCTGCACAATATCGCGCTTGCAGAACCCCTCCGTTGTAGAGCATCAACTGGTCTAACAACGCACGCCCACCGGGATCTCTCGGCAGTAATCTATCCGAAGTGCAGTATCTCGACGCCAAATACGTGGTAATTGCATGACTGTAAAAATGTATTACAACAGCCACTGTTCAGCACGAAATAATAACAATGTATATGCAATAAGGGACCTGGACTGAAGATATGTATGTATGTACATATATGCGATAAATAATACTGCGCTCAGTGATGATGTAACCGAGCCACTACCATTATTAATGTGATCACTATTACAAGATCTGCGTTAAGCGAATTTTGTATGTTTACAGAACTAATTGTAAGTGAAAATGAACTAACAAATACCTGTCATATAGAATTAGCTCTCTATCTTTGAAAATCGGCAACGTCTGAAGAGGATTCATCTGTATACAAAAATGTTATTAAGAGGGCATGTAAAAATATTAACACTAAACTTATGATGAATTTTAATGTATAAATTACACTAATATTGTATTTGAATTCACTTATTTTTCATTTACTGTAAGGGACAAATCTGAATCCATGGCAGAATAAGTGTTAGTATTGAAGACAACCATTACAAAGAGTCTTCATTGTTGGTGATGCTAAGTTAAACAGGATATATTAATAATAATTGCAGTTAAATATAATTATATTAAATAATTACTATTTTAGAATTCTTTGATACCACACTTTGTTTCATATTCAAGAAATATAGACAATTTGGAACGTTTTAAGTTTAAGTCCAAGTAAAAAAAATCTGCAGGTATGTATGTACTATCAAACTCACAACAGCTATTTCTGGAGCCCTGTGCTCTCCCTTGTCTATGTCCAGGTCTACTTCTGTGACGCTCATGTTCATGGCGTCGAGCGCCATCATGACAGCTCTGCACGTAGGGCTCCGGTCTGCCTTCCATAACGTGCATTGTCTGTAACAACAACTCTTATTTTATATGGTACTTTTTGTTTTCTTTAATGTAGGTACATCCTGCTTTACAAAAAGAATAATTCATAGTATACATTTTTTTGCATGGAGACCACGTCTTGGCGAACGTAGCGTGGGACGCCCTCCGGCTAGCTGGAGCGACGATACGTAAGTTAAATGGCTGTCAGCGGTTGGACCGGAAGAGCTGAAGATCGAGCTCAGTTTGGTGCTATTGGAGAGGCCTATGTCTAACAGTGGATATTTTTTTTATGAATATGATAAAAAATATCCCTGCGGGCGAAGTAAGAATACATTCCCTGACCCCGTGCCGCGTACAGTGAAATAGGCAACTAAACCCGGTGTTGGCAGGCCGCGGTATGGCGCGTCCTGCTGACACAACAATTAGCCCTGCCGACCGACGGGCAGCAGCGAGTGTGATGCGAGAAGCCATTCTCTGTGATCCTCAACCCGCATGCTCAGCGCGGGCAGGATTACGGGCAAAAATCTCTCAGGTGATTCCACTTCTAGGACGGTCTGTCCTAGAAGTGGAATCAAGCTGACGAGGATGATAGAAGAGCATATGAGTAGTAAATTTGAACTATTGTGGTCCAGTAGTTTCGGAGCAAATTGTTTCTGACAGGCGGACGGACAGATACAGGAAAGTTCCAGTTATTTTGTTTTTTTCGTATGGAACCTTAAAAATGAAAAAAAATGCAGAGCGTTGATTAATGTACATAGTAGGTACATATCTTCACGCCAGGTCCGTTAAGGAGTAGACGGAACAATCGAGTGGCAAATATTTCTATTCATACGTACGTACCTGTCGCACTTCCTTTACGTCTTGTACGAGTATGTTGCTTTATGTACTTCCTCATTACTTCTTTACTTAGATGAAGTTTTGTTCAAAATAACTGTTCAATGCTTTTATATACAAACTAATTGAACAATTAATTGAGATATCACTTACATTGTACGCGTCTTTTACAATCTGGTGGTGTTTGTTTGGGTTATTTTATTTTATTTTATTTATTTATTATACAAAAATCCACAGCCCTTAGAAAATAACAATACATATCTTATAAATTTACATACAGCCAATGACGGATTTTCATTTTATAATCTTAATTTATACATAGGTAAGTGAACCGTAACACTAAGGCAAATAACAGTTTTAATATATATATTATAATATGTTTTACAATCTGGTGGTGTTTGTTTGGGTTATAATATGTAGCTACATAATCTATTGATGTTCTGAATTCGAAACGTCGATTTAATTCATTACGTGTTGTAAAACTAGTATTGAAAGTAGAAATACAGAACAGAAAACCATTTCGACTTTCGGATGCAGTATTTTTGGATGTCTTACTTTAAAGTTGTCGTTGCAGCGGACTTGCTTCCTCCTAGACCCATATTTTTTACTAACGTAAATTCACATTCGCTAGAATTTGGAAACGTTTCTTGTTTTTATAGGAGATAATTATTCTTATATTTACATCTTGTTTATATAAAAAGTAGTATGTGCATTCTTCATTTGGACGTATGAAAATAGACGTTTATTTTTTTTCGGTTGATATACCTATGCAGATATAACATATCTTATATTATAATAGGTAACGAGAAGAATGAAAAAATTTACTTTGTTTTTCAAAATTTATTCTATTTGTGGTGTTTACAAAACTAAATCAAGACTTTCGGAAATGTACGTTGACTTTTAAATGAATGCAAAATATACCTAAGAAAAATTAGCGGGTAAATCGTCATCTGTGTACCTACTAGCTTAGTAGCGTTTACGCTGTTGTCAACTGGCAACGTATTTGTACGAAATTTTAAAAATAAACGGATTGTGTCTGATATGTTTAAAATAAGTTATAACCGTGTATTATTCCTCCGGTTTTACAGTTCTCAAATGTGTGATAATATTTACAATTATGTTTTTGGTTTGGTTGTTATATTTAAATCGTGAAATGTTTTAATCTTTATAATTTTACAGATCATCAGTGATCGAAAAAAGACCAATATTGTATGGTGATGAAGCTTCCCCGCCAGTCCGATTTGCGCTGATGACGGCTTCTATTTTAAATATTGATTTGGACTATCATGAAGTTGATCTCTTCGCTGGTAAACATAAAACAAAGTTTTATAAAAAGGTGACTTATTATATTTGCACATGTTTTAAGACCACTTATGAAAATAAAACTTACCTAATAAAATTATTCTAATATCTACATTTAAGAATAATCACACTTGCAGGTCGAAAAGTTGAGCAAAAGTTTAACATGAATTTACAGATTTATATTGAATTCGTTAAATTTACACTAACGAACGATTGTAAAGAACTTAAAACGTTGGTACCCACCTACTTAGCTATCATAATTTTTTTCGTTACACGGTTACTCTTGATAGCTAGCGTGATAGTATCTGTCTCCCTTTCATTCTAGAATATTGATATAAATTAATTTGTTAATAGACTTTTAAAAGATCACATCTGTTTTAATAGATAGTTTTATATAAGACAATTA
Source organism: Mimoniades ocyalus (assembly GCA_018245615.1). Taxonomy (NCBI): domain Eukaryota; kingdom Metazoa; phylum Arthropoda; class Insecta; order Lepidoptera; family Hesperiidae; genus Mimoniades; species Mimoniades ocyalus. Next base: position 5,482 of record DWDV01003352.1, on the reverse strand, counting down.
TAAAAATCTGTTGCAGATAAATCCTCTGCAAAAGGTTCCAGCGTTGATGATAAAAGATCAAGTGATTTGTGATAGCCACGCTATTGCTATGTATTTTTGCCAATTGAGTGGCGACACAAGCTTATACCCAAGAGAAGCGTCAACCAAGGCCTGGATAGATGATATGTTATTTTTCAATTCCGGGACCCTGTTTCCTATAGACAGTGCAATATTCGTAAGAAAAACTTGTTCGAGGGAAATAAAAGTTGCTATTTTATCGTATATTAAAACAATATCGTTTTGCAGACAGATTATTTCGCTGGAGCGTGGCCTGTAAACCAAACCAAATTAAGTAACCTCAATTCTGCTTTGAATCACTTAGAATTTCATCTGAATAAAAATACGTGGCTGACGGGTGACGAGGTATACATTTAACTTTCATGAGATGAATTATTATACCATCTGTAACTTCCACAAAATCATGTCTTTTTTTCAGATGCGTCTTTCGGACATTTGCCTTATGTCAACAGTATCGTCTATATATCAAATAATACCGAAGTCGGAGAGCCATATGAAAATTAACGAATGGTTAATGAAATGCAAGACGTTGCCGTTTTATGAAATCAATAGACGTGGCCTCAAACGACTGTTGAAATTTGTTAAAATGATGAAACATTTTAATACATTACAACAAAAATAAAAATAATTTAAATAATTACATTTATTTGAAGTAAGTTGCATGTATAATAAATTAGTATTAAACGTTCTGTGCCTAATAACTTGTAATAGTTTTAAAATCCAAAACAAAATCATGATTTTTTGTTTCATTATTTCTTTAAAAACATGCTTTATCCTCAATATGCGACAACGCATACTTGCTAACTTGCTATTGTAATTGTATGTACTATGCTACTATGTAACAATTCAGAAGATAGTGTTGTACTGGTACCCCGTTTGTCTGTTGGCCACGTTAAAATTTTAAAAAATTGTGGACCGTTTGCACGTTTAGTAGTGCAATAGAAGAGGCAGATGACAACAATTTCAATTGGAAATGTTTCGGTTACATCAATGCTATATTGTATTTTGACAGCTTGCCGTGTTTGCTCCAGACATCGATATCGGATGTTAATAGCGATCACTCGCATGTTGCTTTGTAAAGTGGGTAGCTGTTCCGTTTTATTACTTTAAAATAAACAATCCAACTGCATAAACTTTAAAAAGTGGCTCGATTATCGCAGCTATACTGAAGAGGCTTGCATATTAGCAGATTAATTAAAACTGGCATCCGGCTTACGAGAAATAACTAAACACCAATTGCCATTGCTGAAAGTAGTAAGGTTACATTGGCTTTAAACTTTAGTCTAAAGTGTGTTGTAATGTATGCAAGAAACGGTATTCAGTTAAATTGATGTGATAAAATGAAAGTTAATGTATTTATAGAGCTTCACATAATATTTTAGAATGTTTTAAGGTTTGATACTCATCTTTTATTAATTAGAGAAGGCTAATTAGACTGTTTTAAACCAATGTAATGTTGTCAATAATAGATTTTACCTGATAATTTATGTTCAATATTTATTCTAGTAACAGCACACGATACTTCAATAATTGTTACATTTTCTCCGATAAATAACTGTACTTGTAACTTGTATTTCATTAATGTTTCTCGAAGGAAATTTTGTTGCCCTATAAGAAAAATCCAAACATGAATAGGCGACTTCACTAATCTCAAATGTCAAAATCTCTGTGGTCTCTGCGCTCTATTGATTGGTCGACGAGGAGATGTGAAAAATGGCTGCCTTGCCTTCTCCCACTCAGGTAGAAATCGTAGAAATTAAATTAATTGTGTTAAATTGTCGTTAAAAGTACGACATCCATATAAAGCTTAGTAATTATATTACGAACAAGTGTAGTCTTTATGGCGACTGGGCTCCAAAACAGTAAAGAAGTTAGGCGTTGAAGTGCCGTGAAACAGACTGATCTACATTGATTTAAAATAAGACATTTAAACCGTTTTAAAAGTGAATTATGGTAGACAATCTGTAGAAATTACAGTGCAGTGTTTCTTCTCGTTGTTGCATAATATTATTGACCCGTAATCCGTAAATTGATAGTAAAATCGAATAATTTTTGCGCGAACATGATATGTCATGTACAGTGGTGATATGTCACACCCAATCGTTGATTTGAATATTGGTTTAGTGTAGAATAATTGTGCATTTTTCTATCTGAAAATGTGGCTTGAACCGTTGCAGGTGGCAGGGACCCACAGTTCTATATATGAAGCTTACTATCATCAAGTAAGTACTATTACATTTGGAAGGTGATTTACTTAAATTCCTCTATCAGTATTGTTTACAGCTTCATTTCAATTATATTTAAAGAATCCTAGTTTAATATTTTTTGACCTTTTATGTTACTTGATGAGCAATTTATTTAAAAATCCCTCTACTTTAATTTAAAAATGGTCTTATCTTTTTTTTATTGTTCGACATTTAAGATAAAATTGAACTGGTCTTTATAAACATGTTTTTGAATAATTTAATTTCCTGTCTACTCTTATCTCATCTCTTTTTCCTCTATATATACATGTATAAGTTTTCTATTGGATTAATTTTTTAGTGTGTATGAGAGCTCCGTAATCTGGTGCCACTTGTTCCATTCTACCATAGTCTAGACATAATATAGGCTACACTCCATATCTTGTCGACACTACTAAGTAATATGAAGTATTTCTCTAAATTGTTTCTGCTGTAGACTGAAAGAGTGGAGCTTCCTCCTGGTTTATTTCTTGTGAAATATGTAACCTGGAAGTATTAAAGACTAGGTACTTTCTAGGCAAGTGTGCTACAGTCAAATGTATGCCAATTGCTAAATAAAAGAAACTCCATTATGCACTAGGCACTTTGGCAAAATTATAGTTAAATGGCTGATCTATCTGATGTGGCTTAGCAATGGTTATGTAATAAAAAAAGGCAGATGGTTGTCTGATAGTAAGTGACCACTGTCGCCTGTAGATATCTGAAACATCATATGAATTACCAATGTGTCAATTGCTCTGAATGAACTTTTTTTAAAGCTACTGTTAAGTGATACAAGTATTCCCAGATGAATGACCGTTACTGCTAATTTTTCACTCATAAGAGTCTGTGGTACAATAGTCATCGAACTTAACATCACATCTGTAATTTCCTTAAAGGCTATCCAGAAGAGTGCAGTACACTCCCATGATTCACCAGTTGTGTTATACTATAGCCCAAGGAACTTATTCCATGGTAGACAATAGTCTACCAGGTTACATAACAGTTTTTAAATATCATCATTTATAGGGTGGTTTAAGGAGTTTGGGCAGATCGTCTGGAAATTAACTTGTCTTTATCATGCCAAGGTGGAAGCAATAATGTTGATTTTATTTAAGAGATTATTTTGATTATTCATGAGATAGATTCACACTAAGCAATGATATGTTAACAGGCTGAAGCTGTACACTCACAATCACTTGTTTTGTATCTTATCACCAGCTAAGAAATTGAATGGAATTTAATACTACACTCACTGGCACAAACTTGGCCAAGTATAAAATTTGTGATAACTTCATTTATTTTCAGTTTACACTGGAAATTTAGGCCAATTTTGATCATTGTTCATCCAATTAACGTCTTTAATCATTGTTTCTCATAAATAATGTTTTTTTAAGTTTATAATGAAGTTGAAGCGCAAAGTCACATTTACACAAAATTAAACATTGCAGTTTTGAGCACTAGTAATTAGAAACTGTTTAATATTTGATAACATCTTGTACTTTTTAATGTCGCGTGTTTCCTCCTCTAGCCCTTATGACCGCTTGCATTCGGTCTGGCATGTTTTGGATGACATTTTTGATGAACACTTACGATAAGTCGCGCCAGGCAGTCAGTGCAGCACCTCGAAGCTGGGTAAGGGTTTGTGGTGGGTTCGATGCTGTTTTAATTGTCGTTTTTAGCTTATCCCAAATGTGCTCTATTGGGTTTAAGTCCGGGGTGCGAGCTGGCCACTGCAATTTTTGAATACCAACCTCTTAAAAGTACTCATTTACGATATGAGCGACGTGTGGATGTGCATTATCATGCATTAAAATGAATTGGTCATATCCAATAAACGCTCCAAAGGGTACAACATGTTCTTCAAGGATATCCTCGACGTATCGTGTTGCAGTTAGAGCGTTATTGACTATGACCAATTCTGTACGTGCATCAGAACTAACACCACCCCGTACCATTATAGAGCCTCCACCAAAACTCACTGTTGGAGTGGTAGTAATAGCCAGAGATCGTTCATTTTTACTTCTACACACACGTTGTCAACCATTAGGTGCATTTATGGTGATCCTGAACTCATCCGTAAACAAAACTCTTGCCCGTTCTTCATGAGCCCAGTTAGCATGTTCGAGGGCAAATTGAAGTCGAGCTGCTCTATGCTGTGGGAGGAACTGTGGGTCTTCTTGACTGGTCTTGAGTTCTTGAGAAGCTGGTCTTCTTGCTCTGAAATCAACTTCCGCCATACGTCTTCTCACCGTACGCGCACTAACATTTACATTCCTGGAGATTTGAAGCCGCTGCCGGATCTCGATAGCGGTAAGAATTCGATTTCTTAAAACCTCTAACACGATAAAGCGGTCGTCACGAGCTGACGTGCAACGTACACCACTACTACCTGGTCTGCGTGTGCAGCGGCAGTGTGTCTCTTGGTACTGTTTTAGTGCATATTGCATCGAAGAACGCGGTACGTTAAGGATAGTAGCCACTTCACGATGGGTCATCTCTCTTGTTCGACTAACGCCACTGCTTGTGCTATCTGACTTGGTAACAAAGGCATATGTATGGATCCTATGGCGCCTTTAGATGTTGATTTATCGCAATAAACCCAAAGAACTTCGACAACTTAACACTTGCATATTCCAGAACACAATTCAAAACATACACTTCATCAGATAAATGACAAGTTCAACTAAACTTCAGAACCCAAGCCAAAATGCACTTCGGCTTAGTTAATTACCCCCTGAGGATTAACGTGAACGTTATTTCTACCCACTTATACAATAAGAACAAAGTTAGACACACTTAAAAAATTGTTATCGCATGTTACGAGTTTGGCCAAGATTCCGAGTTTGGTCAAGATTCCTTGCCGCTGAGTGTATTTTAATTTTATGAATTAAAAACTTTCCCAACATATTTAGTCTTGCTAACTTAAGAAGTAGGTTACAAAGATTGGATGTAATGCCTTATGGTATCCTCTACCAGAAACCCCAAGGTTCACTAGTAGAGGATGGTGATGAGAATAAGTGGTAGGCACAACAAAAATTTATGAGTTTATTGATTTATGATTTGTTGCATACACCTCAGGGGAGGCCTATGCCCACCTGTGGACTGCAACAGGCTGATGATAATGATAAACGTAACTTCACGCCTGTAATCCCCGAAGAGGTAGGCAGAGGAATGCAGAACACTCCCATGTTTCACCGGTT
>DWDV01003351.1:0-10660 GCA_018245615.1 Mimoniades ocyalus | reverse complement strand
TCCATAGTGGGACTTAAAAGTAACTGGTGAAACGTGGGAATGTGCTACATTCCTCTGCCTACCTCTTCGGGGATTATTGGCGTGAAGTTACTTTTTAAGTATTATTATATCATCACGCCCGGTCCGGAAAAAAACCGGAACATCTTAAAACGCATCTGTTGCTCGTGTTCAACAAAGTAGCAAATGTCATAGGTGTAATATGTTTATGACGTAATTAAGTGTGGTATTTATACTGAATAGTAATAAGAGAGCGTGTGATAAACCTTAAAAATTAATTAACAATTTAATTAATTAATAAATAAACGTACGACCACTGGTTTCCATTCACACATTATTAGTGGTTGTTTTCTAATGACATTACCGCGCGTAGTCATGTAAACGGATTGAATAACATTAAACGGAAAAACATTAATAAAATGTGCTGTCCGCGAAAAAAAATACAATTCTTTAATACAAAATTGTATTAACGAACTATAAATATGCGTTGTTTATGTTTAACTAATTAGCTGTACTCGTGACGCTCCTCCGCTTTTCGATTTACACGCTTGTTTTTACTGCGCAGGTGAAAGTGTGGAATGAGGTTACATATGAGGCTTTCTCGGAAGACGACATGGGGCTCTTCAAAACAAGCGTAAAGCACTGCGCTGGCCACTCCTGGGGTGTTGCAAACGTAACGTGACACCTGTAATCCCCGAAGAGGCAGGTAGTGAAGTGTAGCACTAGAAAATCTAAGTTAGAATAATTCAATAGTGCCCGACCCGGGATTTGAACCTAGGAATTCTCAGCAGTCGTTCTTACAAACGACACGACTAACGAGCCAGGCAACAAAAAAAAAAACAAAAAATCGACATTGTACACATTGAGGGGCAAAAAGTCGTATAATTATTATTATTAAATAAAATATGTAACAGCGGCGTGCTTTAGTTGCGACTGTAAAATAAAGTTTTATAATCGCGCGTGACAATGAAATTTGTCCCTTAACACTTGAAGCTTGAAGCGGAATTGCCCGTCACGCAGTAGCTAAAGTGTAATTAAAAATATAGGAAACAAATTATATTACAAATAAATTACATGTTATAACATATAACATAATCTATATGCTGTGTATGTATGTAATCTGTTTCATGGTTTTATGTAACACATGATAAAGAAATCAGATTTATGATAAATATAAGAGACATGCCGTAAACGCTCCTAAGAAAATTGTGTTTTAACCATTATTCACTGTACACATCACCTTTCTTTATATATTATTTACTTTAATATAAGTCGTTTTACGGCATAAAATGTCCAAAATTATTATGTCATATACCATACAATTAGTGATGTGGATACAAAAAACTAGTGATTTAGCAATAATTACAAATTGATCATAATTCATTTAATTTTAAGTTTAAGCTTTTCATGTCATAGTACCTCTGTCAATTGTTACCCTGGATTCAACCACAGTAGATTACGTGACAGACATTGACAGTATGAGCGTAAATAACGAATGTCTTTAAGAAATATGTCTTATTTGATTTAATAAAAGTTATATGTACCGCACTTTACCCAAATATTTAAGTTTCTACACTGATTTATATAAAGTTTAACTACGGCTAAACCCACGGTCTACCACGCGCGAAATTATTTTATATAAGATATACCTACGTACAAATATTTCTCAACAATCTTTAATGAACAAACAGCTTTAAAATAAGTACTAATTATATTGTAATACAAGCATTAGTCGCAAAGAGTGAGAACACCATTAATAATATACGGTAATATCGTTTACTCGTATTAGCTCGACCATGAGAGGAAATAGGAAAGCGCGACAGGCGACAGTTCGACGGGCGAGCTAGCCCGCTTATGTAACCATAATAATAGAGACTTAATTAAACCAAACGATGGAAAGCATGACAATAAAAATTCAAATATGATTCAGAAACGATTCGAAAAATCTATTCAGGTACAGGTGTATTAATTTTACAGCTAAGGCCATAGTCTGCCGCGCTGACCAAATGCAAGTTCGGAGATTTCACACGCCTCGAAAACGTTATGGGCTACTAATATGTACAGGTAACATAGTCATACATAAAGAATATTTTTCAATCCTCATATGTTTACCTATGTGTGTATTAATAGAAAAATTGTTAAATAAACGCAATTTACGCACTAGAATCTTAACCAAACCAAAAAATTATACATACTTGTTTACAATAATTCACATTGACATTAAAACCAATGTAAATAGTAAATATGGAAACAAACGCACATTCACGCCACGTCACGTCACGTCTGTAACGTCCCGTCGTGACGCGCCGTGATGCCGCGCGACGCGATGTCCGCGACGATCCCGCGTGTTTAGCGGATGTTGTTGTGTGCCGCCGATTTTGAAGGATTTAAAAGAGTACGCAGGGGACGTGCAGATTTATCGCTGCCGACCGTAATTTTTCAGGTTTGTATTGTTATATTTAATATCATGGTTTATTTGGGGTTCTTTTGAATTTTTTGGATTGTCGATTTTAATAAAAATACAGGTGAATATTTTTTGTGTCAAGTGAATTAAAGTCCAGCGAGCGCACTTGCTATAATAAATATAATTTTTGTTTGAACATTTTGTTCAAATATAACGAAAGATTAAATACATTTGATGATTCGTTACAACGGAATTATTATTAGAAGAAATTTGTTTAAACTATTATAAAAATGTGTTGAATGGCAGCTCACCCTCTAATACATTATGGGACGATCCCTTGCATCGATGAGTACTAGAGCTGACCAAATAAGACCATATAGGACATATTACGATTCCATTTAAGAAACTCCACAATGCTTCGGTCTTGTGATCAACATTTGTGATGCCTCAGCACTATTACAAACGTACTCGTACAATGGCTCTATATACTATATACCTTCCGAACACGTCCCGAGTGCTTGCTTTCTTCTAATATATTTAATAATGCATGTAACGTCTGTTTCATAAGATATATCTGTATTATATATTTGGACACCATTAGTTATATTTCATCATCGTCCATTTTGCATCTTTGATCGTAACATCACGCCTGTGATCGCCGAAGAAGTAGACAGAGAAGTGTAGTACACTCCCACGTCTCACCAGTTACGTTTACGTCCCAATATGTAATAGGTAGTGAGTCTATTGTCATAAACCAGGCACATGTCCAGACTCCAAGCTACTATTAGAAAATCTAAGTTAGGAAAATCCAATAGTGACCGACCCAGTAATTTGAACCCAGGACCACTCTTTCGGCAATCACGCTTGCAACCCGTACGACTAACGAGGCAGTCTTTGTTCGATTTTGTTATTTGTCAACAGAACATCCTTGATCGATCTTGTTATTAAAATTGTTTCCAATATCAGTCTTTCTCCCCGAATTTCGTGCCGCAGTCATTTCGAAGCAGCAACCCTCTGAATGTTTTAGATTACCGCCATAAATCCCAGCCCCGGGATCAGTCGTATTGCTTACGTAGCAATAACACCGGACATAATCTTAATCGATACATATCATTGAAAATCTTCTTGTACAAGTAACTAAAACAATAGAAAATAAATTAACATAATAAATTAAAAAATGTTGTTGCATCATTTAAATAACATTTTTATCAAATCGTTTGTACATTAATCATGTGATTCATTAAACAAACCGCTTAAGACATAATACATAAGTTTATTAACTACGGATTACTTGTTGAAAATAACAAGCGAGATGTTCCTGTATCCCGGGAAGGCGGGTGGGCGGAACAGCTTGATTGGTACCCCGGCTTTTCCTCGCGCTTCCGTTCACAAATGTACTTGAGTGATTTGATTCTTCGTATAAGTGTTATACTTCCGATTTATTCTCGAACTGATGTACCGTATATGATTTCGTAATGGTTTTCGTATCGAAATTTGTTCCAATTCTGCGAACATCTCACCACATTTGTACCAAACTACGAGTATTGCTACATCTAGCTATAAAAAGAAACAAATGTAGCGTATGATTATAATTTTTTTTTTGAATAATGTACATATAACTAAACTTATTACATAAAAATATATGTTAAATATTCATTGAAAAATTCTTGCCGCCTTGTTCAATCTAACTTTCGCTTCTTGGTAATTATACACGTATATAACATATTTATTTTTATCATCATTAAAATAAATTAAACAAACCTTCAGCCTGTACATAACATTAAATTAACGTAACATGAAATGACCGTAGCATTACTGACATAGATATTAAAGTTGGTCTACCGCTAAGTGTTGATTCTGATCGAATTGATAACTAACAGTAGTAAGTTGTTATAAATATTTTATATCTAGGCTTCAACGACATGTAATACTAGTAGGAATGTTGATTGTAAATATTCTGACCACTTTTGTGTTATTTTTTTATGTAGTATAAGCTAGAGTTGGGCCATAGTCTCGCTTGGTGGACGAAGATGTAGTCTATGATGCAGCAAGCTCGTCTAACAGATACCTATTTAAATGTTTTTTAAATGCCCCTCGTTTATCATTCTCGGGAAACACGGACGCAGATGAGCTGCTCCACTCCTTGGCCCTTCGAATTGGAAAAATTGAATATTAAAAGCGTAAAATAAAGACTAATTATATAATAGACATGAAATTTAAAGAGTATGATCTTAAGACATACTAAGACCAGATCCACATTCTACCATTCAACATTCAACAATCGACGTAACTTGTATAATGTAGCTGGCAACATTTTTAAATTAGTTTTGCCATTTTGCTGAATTACAATGCTATAACTAATTCGTATATGATGGAACTAAGTTTCCCTCTCCAACTGAAACTCGTCCGCAACACCTAAGTCAACTTGACGAGTACTGAGGGATAATTTAGTACAGCCCTTAAAAAAGTGAGCGCATAGGTTTTGTGGCTGACGGCACTCCAGACTTGATATATGATCTCTAACGTAACGACCACCGCAGTGTTTCCACGTAAACCAGTACATATCGAACATTCGAGAAAAGTGTTCTAATTTTACATTTTATTTTGTGTATTACGAGACAAAACAAGGGAAAGTTTTACGACGTTCGCAACTTAATCCAATATAAACGTAACAAAAATTACGTAATATCGCGCCTGTAATACCCGAAGATGCAGGCAGAGGAGTGTTATACACATCCACGTTCCAGCAGTTACGTTTACGTCCCACAATGGAGTGGGGGGTGAGTCTATTGCCATACCGGGTACAAATACAGATTCCAAACCACTGCTAGAAATAAGAACCCAATATCTCGTACAAATTAGGAACGAGTTAACTTAGTGTTAAAAATATACATAACATCAGCCCTGTAGACCGCGATGAGGTAGGCAGCAGAGTGTAGTACAATAACGCCCCACTATGGAATAGGTGGTGAGTATATTGGCGTACCGGGCACATATCCAGACTCTGTGCCACTATTAGAAAATCTACATTAGAGTAGTGCCCGACCCGGTATTTGAACCCAGGACCTCTAGATCGGCAGTTGAGTTTGTAACCAACACGACCAACAAGGCAGTAAAAAAAATTTTATTGTGTTTATAAATAATATGAGATGTTTTTTCTTTGCTTTTTATTATTAGGAAAAGTTCTTAATAATATTAGAATTATTCATTCGCTTTTAGTTAGTAATCATTATTAGATATTAGAAAAGTTATATTGAATTACGTCACTATAATAAGCTTTCCTGGAATAATTCACAATCACATCGGCATCTACATAAAGTAATTTAAAAACCCAATGTAGCTGTATAAATAAAAAGTTCCGTTATTGTGTGTACAAATCGGAAAAAGTACTAGATAATGTAGGTATATCAATAAATTTTTGTAGGTCTTATTACTTGGACACTTGACCCTTGTTTAAGTAATATTGTATTATTATCATTTGATATAAAAGTATTAAAGTTTTTCAAAAGCAGCGATTTTTATAATAGTGCTTATAAATACATATGTTTAATGACGGTCAATTTATATTTCAGTTCCGACAACTTATATTTCAGCTACAAGCAGTAAAACGAACAACATTTTTTTACGAAGAAGTTTTGTAAGCAAATAATATTTTAGATTCCGATAGTTCAAATTTACTTTTCCTCTGTACATAAAATACATCGTCTATATTATAAGTAGCGCAGAGGAAGTCGCGGGCATCAGCTAGCTACAAATAAAAGTTTAACATAAAAATGTAGTTACACAGTTAGCTTTTTAAACCGTATTCAAAGCTGACAAAAGGAACACATCTGAAGTCGTAGAGCTACGAGTCTTACTACACTCAACTTTTCTACAGCTGTTGGAAAGTTGTGTAGAGCTCTCGTAGCCGAGGGCCCGCGCGTAGGCATTGTAGCTGACGGCACTCGACTCATAATATATGGTGCTACGCGATCACTACAATATTTTCGCAGTAAACCCACGAAAATATCTACTTTTCATTAATACTGTACTGTTTATAATTGTTATAATCAACGCGTATTTAATCTCGACTACAGTGTATGGTCATCAGAATATGCTCGAAGTCTGGATTTGTGCCCGATGTATGGCAATAGGCTTAACCCCTATTTAATGAAACGTATAACGTAACATGCGAAACGGAATCCTAATTTTCTCTGCCTAACCTTTCAGGGACAGTGTGAAGTTATGTAATCAGTATATTTGCCGTACCAGGGTACACGAGTATATTTGAGGGTAATAAGTAACGATATATGTACATTCACGCATGAGAAGCCTTTGGAAGCTACGAGTATATCGAATTGCCACTAATGAGGTTGGAGGGCGCCACCCGCGACCTTGCACGAATGTCATTAATAAACTTGCCCTTAGTGTTGTCAACTTACTAAGTGATTATGTCGTGTTTGTTTAGTAGAATCACTGATATAAGTTGAGACGAAGCGTTCACAGTTAATTTCTCGCCACAAATTTGCTTAAACATTTAGTACTTTTTAAAACACTAGGAATATTTGACACTTTTTATAAAAATTATATCCTTATCATCATCATTCTCGATTTTTTTTACTGTATATTTTTGAACACGGCTGTCTTATCAGAAAACACATTAGGACTCAGAAATATGCAGTTTTATAGTCAAGGTGTTTTTCTTAACCTTCACCTTTACATCAAGTAATATTCAATCTTGCAACGTACTATTTTATATACAAGCGAGCTAGAGTACCGGCCTAGGAGACTGAATTCTAAAACACACAGCTATTAATGCTTCTATAATTATGTAACCATTTTTATTTTTTCTGCTACATTCATTAGAAACATCGTATATTATAATTTTCATGTAATAGACTCTCGCTATTTAATTTTTTTTCTATTTTACTGTACTTCATTATTTCATAATCAAACCATCTAAGCACCTTTTCCTAATCTTAGTAACCACATCTTTTACATTACTAGACAAACGCAATCAGAGAACCATATCGTGCATAATTACGTAATACGTAATTATTAAAATCAGGACATTCCTAAATTAAGTAATTATTTGAGAAATAAAAGCGCAAACGAAACTATGCTGGCGTCGTTTTTATATAGGATTAGATTTTAATAAATTTCTTCATTCAGGCGTTCAATCATTTTAGATTACAAGTTTTCTTATCGAACTCGGCATCTGTCTCCGCTACATTAATTACATGCTAAAGTACACGCGATTAAAAATAATTTCACCTAATTATTTGTACCTACATCATAACATGGCAGTGCTTGCGTGTTTGGCCCACGTAACATAGCTTTCAAAATACATTCTATTAAATTATATGTAATAGATATAAAAAGTACTTAGTTTGACTTCAGTATATTTCAGAACAATACAAACAATTGATATATCTCATATCGACATTATCTTCTTCATCGTCGAGTTGATAGGCGATCGTAAGTGATTGAGTGAAAGGATTAGTCGCAATGTCTAGGCGTCGGGCAATATATGTTCGTACTTAATCAGACATAGTCGCCACTCGGGGAGGCTCATTTCATGCATATGATTATTGTATTATAATATGCCTTCGTTAAAAATCTAGGCAACTCGTAGACACACTCTCAACATTTTAAAAATAAAACACGCCCTTACGTTCCAAATAAATGCAAAACTACATTTATTATCCACATAAACTGTATCATGTGTACTTCATATTTTGCCACATGCATAAGTTACATGGCAAATATAATGTGGGCTTAGGACTCAACAGAAGGCGGAAGAGTCTTCCCTTATTATGATCGTCAGTTTTTCAATCGCCTTTCAATTTTCGATCGCGTAATTCTCGGCAACGTTTTATTCCAAGAAATTATTTTAGAACACGTGATACATCTGGTAACCCGACACCCCCGTACGTTTATAAATCGATCGATGACCTATAAAAAGCACGTTATGTCTGGAAGGATTCATAAATTCAAAATTCAAATGGCACTTATTCAAAATTGGTTCATTAGAACACTTTTTATGCATCAAAATGATGCTACCATCCAATACAATCCAGTAGTCGTGGGCCGGGCGCAAACGCCCACGGCAAGACTGAATGTCGGCCCTTGCCATCGTAATACTCACTAGATTTTTGTTTTCTTTTTGTATTGCGATAATTATAATTCTTCCTTTGTATTACAGATGGAATAAAAATTTTCAATTTCTACGAGTATTAAACGAGTAATTTACGAGTAAATTAAGAGATCTGACGTCATAATATAATTAGTAAGTTAGTACAGTGTCATAAGTTCCGAATATTTGGGCCATTATATTCACGCTACTTGTTCGACAATGAAAGAAGTTCGCGGATCGTACAATTAATATAATTAGGTCGTTATTATGCGGGCTGGTTATCAACCGGTAGGCGCTACACAATGCATAAGTAAAGTCTTTGTTGGCTAATTTGAGCTAGGCTGGAACAATGGCCTCGAGCTCGGCTTAAAGCGAAGCCTTAAACGTTATTAGTAAACGATGCTTTAGTACCACTATTCATATATTTCAATGGAGGTGTGTACAATGTAAGCGCTGAACTGGCTCTGCGATTTAAACAATTCTGTTGACTCATCTGTGTTTACCGCTAATTAGTACTTACTTGTTTTACGTTTTAATTATAGCGTGCGACAGGCAGCTAATATACATGTGTACATTAAATAGGGTTTTTGACATGCATATAATTTTATTTGAAATAAGTTCAACAATGGTCATATATCAATATTATGATGTTGTAGCTAACATTTTTACTACCCTAGGATTGATCCGCGTAATTTTTAAATGTGATAATGTATGATCCTTTAAAAGTAGACTTATTTTTACAATTTCATAACCTTAAATCTGCGATATTAAATGTCCGTTTATATGTAATTCTTGGATACTTATAATTAGAAACAAGAAATACTTATTCTATTTCAGCCAGGCAGACAAACAAAGACAGACGGACAGATGTTTTTCTCAATAGCAAAATTTGGAAAACAAAATCATAAAAGGAATATTTATCTTAAAATTAGAGAGTAAAAATCAAATGTACAGACAGATCCTAAAGATTAATAAAATGTATTATAGTAGATTAAAATCTTTAATTAAACATCATACAGCAATTCAGCCTAAAATACGTATATACCCCGATCCTACCGTAGAGACCTTTGAAATATTTAATTAAAAGTTGTACTATTAAAAAACCACAGCCTAAAAATACCAATATACAAGTTCATTTTTAAAGACATTATGTTAGATTCTATCTAAAGAGACAGTAATGCCGACTGTATCTCTACAGTGTCCGTGTGCAATCAGCTTAAATTGTCATACATTAAGCGGCTTTTACCGGTACCGAGTACCTGCAACAAACGACACATTTTCTTCGTTTCTTCTCACTGCAGTAAAACATTACTGCGCATTTCATTAGACTTTATACGAATGTCATCCTATGGGGAATTTAGTTCTTTAATAACAGAACGGTTCATAAAAAAATTAAGGTTAATGTCACATGCTGTAAACCACCAGTCTGCATTGGGACGGCGTGGCCAACAATGTCATTAACACTTCTCATTCTGAGAGGAGACCAACGTCCAGCAATGGAACCGTAAAAAAGTTGATGATGATCATGATATAAAAATACTTGATACATAATAATGGAGAATTGAAAAAGAATTGAAAATAGCCATTCTAAAATTTATTTTCAAATTAATCATCTCAATCATGATGAAGAACCGTATTAATGAATACTAAAATAAATAAAATTTTAAATTAAAAGGGCATAAATTTTACTTTCATTCATAATATTTTAACGAAGATTTACTTAGTAGCCATTTTTGTTAAAAATAAATGTTTAGCGACGCAGCGATACGTTTCGGTAATGGTCGCAGTTTTTCACGCCCAGTAATGGATATGCCATTCCAGAATTTTCACGTTGAAATGTACTGACGACAAAAAAACTGCAGTGCATTGTTCGCACGCAAACATCTTCCAAACTTGCTTTTGCGACTTATTTTTTTTTCTAACACCTATCAACGAGCCCTGTGGAATCCACTGGACATAGATCTCCCCTATACGGTGCCACTCTACCCGATCTTGAGCCTTTAGTCTTTTTTCTTTTTACACCATAATTCCTTTGCCCTCAAGGGTTCATATTATTAGCTACATAATAAAATAATACGTAACTTCACGCCTGTAATCCCCGAAGAGGTAGGCAGAGGAATGCAGAACACTCCCACGTTTCACCG
>DWDV01003350.1:0-10660 GCA_018245615.1 Mimoniades ocyalus | reverse complement strand
GCGTGATGATATGATAGTATAAAAAAAGTTATACAGTGAATTATAACAATCGCGATATCTTAAGCAGTGATATGCTAATGGTTTGAAATTCGACCTCTCACTCCGGAAGCCCGGGGTCAAATCCAAGCGCGCACACCTTCACAAAATGTGCATTTAAGTTTGAATACCACTTGCTATAACGGCGAAGAAACACACACTGAGGAAACCTGTACACCATAAAATTCTCAAAAAAAATTGTTCCTAAAAAACTATGACCTGAACCCTCTCATTCTGAGAGGAGACCCATGTTCCAACAATGGAACGATAAAAGGGTAAAAAAAATAACAATCGTACAAATATCTGTACACGGCGCAAGCCGAGCGCCCGACGACGCCCGAGACCTCCGCCGTTTACGTCGACGTGTAAAATATTCACCGTCCTCCTCGAATATGTAAAAGAAATGTCTCGAATAGTTACATCGCGGAAATATCTGTCATGTGTGACAGAGACGTACGATTGCACAAATCTGCAAGGGTAGAACTATGCCCAAATGTAGACTGAACTTATGCCTAAAGAATATTCTAGGAATTTTTGTATCCAGCAAGGAACATTAGAAGTGAATATGACTATACATATATAAAACATTTATTGTATAATATATAAGAGACAAATACTGAAACACACCTGTATCTCCCCGAATAGTTAACATGGAACAGGTGGTGAAAAACAAACTAACGTAACATCACGCCTGTAATCCGTGAAGAGGTAGGCAGAGGTGTGTAGTACTCTTGTTTAGCCGACATAATATGTTGTACCCATATAGTACGACATTTAAATTTGAACCCAGGACCACTTGATTGGCAGTTAGCAGTTACGCTTGCAATCAACACGACTAACGAGACAATATTGGATAATTTCATATGAATTGTACAATTAACACAATGATCATAAACATTGGAAAAGTATTTTTATTACCATAGATTATGACACATAAACATCAATTTTTTACATCGTACCAGAAAAAGTTTTCGCCAAAATATGATTTCCCTTTTAATACAAAACAAAATATATACGAAAAAAAAATTATTTTGGAAACACTTACTGTAAAGAACTTGTTAAATAAAAAGAAAAATAGGCAGCATATACATACAACATTATCATTTTTGATAATCCTAATAAAGAAGGCAAATCGACGCGAGTTCTTAAAGATGGCCCACCAATGATAACAGATCACATACCTATACAAAATTGGCGGTCAAATGTAACAAAGCACTGTAGCAAATAATGGTTATTGTATTGTTTTACCAACAGTGAGTTCTACCTAATGGTACTCGTACTGCAATCAATGAGATCTTAGAACATCGTGCGTCTGCAAGACTAGGAAGTCGATATTATGTATATGAATAACAAAGGTTGAAGTGTATTGAGGCAAGGTCGATTAAGTACGCCTGTGTTAAACTCCCTTCGGAATTACTACACAACAGACTATAGTTTCTTATAGCACTGACAAACAGAGTAGCAAATCAGATGGCATTTATTCAAACTGCTCTACGTTATTGAGTGTATGTTAGAAATCTACAAGCTGCAATGCACTACACAGCGCCCACAATCTTTAACGGGTGGCCGTCGGCAACGCTATGTCAGGGTAAGCGACACTGCGCAATATGGAATTCATATGAATTTATTTTTATTATTAATAGGTGATTTATATTAATACATGTATATATTTATGACTGCCTCGTTGTTCTTGTTGGTTGCAAGTGCGACTGCCGATCGGGAGGTACTGGGTTCAATCCCCAGGTCGGGCACTACTAAACTTTTCTAAATTGAATTTTTTAGTAGCGGCTCGGAGCTTGGATGTGTGCCCGGTGTATGGCAATAGACTCACCACCTATTCCACAGTGGGATGTAAACGTAACTGATAAAACGTGGGAGTGTTCCACATTCCTCTGCCTGCCTACCTCTTCGGGGATTACAGGCGTGATGTTACATATGTGATTTATCCCGCACGATTGAAAACTTAGCCAACATACAAAACATTGTTTAAGATTGTTTTAATACTATAAAAGATGCAAAATTAAATACCGAATAATTTGTATTAAGCTCTTGAAAACAAAAAGTGATGGATGTAGAAGAAGAGTAATGTTGTAATAATAATAACCCTTGAGAGTTCTGGTCTAAGAATTTTGAACTTGTTACGTTCCAAATAGCGATAACGTCTTTTCTAAGTTTCTTCTTTGAGGAAAGAGAGAAGTAAACAAACAGGACGCAGTCACATGTGGCCATTGCTGCCAATAGACACAACCGAACTCGAAGTAAACAATAGGAATAAAACTGCTAGAAAATCAAGTTTTGATTGAAATTTGACAATTCGTGTTCATTATTTTGAGCTGTTACGACAACTGGTTGAACATAGTCAATAAATATTTAAGCCGTACAGTGTAATTATAATTTACTTTGTACAATAGTAGAGTGAAAACCGCGCTGAAAAACCGACAGACGATTCTATGAACATTAATTAACAACTTTATACTGCAGTAGCATTAAAATTAAACCGTGGTCAAACTAATTATAACTGACGCATCAGTTTCCGAGCGATCACAAAGATAACAGAGTGAATAGTATCATTTACATTTAATGTGTAATGAGTGACTGCCTCGTTGGTCGTGTTGGTTGCAAGTGTGACTGCCGATCGGGAGGTCCTGGGTTCAATTCCCGGGTCAGGCACCACTAAATTGATTTTCTAGCGGTGACTATAAATCCTAACTTGAGCTCGGTGCATGGCAATGGCCTCACCCCATGTTCTATAATGGGACTTAAACGTGACTGATAAAACATGGGAGTGTACCACTGTCCTCGGCACACCTCTTTGGAGATTACAGGCGTGATGATATTGAGTGTATCAAAAGCGAACCATGAACCATGAAATTACGTGAACCATGGCCATGCTCTGGGATCCTCAACTCAAATGCTCAGTGCGGGGATTAAGGGTTAAAATAAGGCCAACGTTAATGATGATCGAACCTCTTGTAGCAGTTATTTATCCCGTCTTATTAACAACTAATACTAGTTGACGTAAATAGTATTTCTACAAACCTATTCCAGATTAGTTGTAAATGGATCGTGCAGACTAATTTGTATATACATAGTATACTACCCTCTTGCCATAAGAAACACTTGCCATAGGAGCCGTTGTTACAGGCCTGGTCTGTTTGAGCCCAGATTAAAATTGTCTAAGTTAACTAACTAGACATTAACCATAGTTATATTTCCAACGTGTGTTTAACTCATAATAATTTATCATAGATAGGTACAAAGATTATCTTATGTTAAGACACGTACAAAATATTACATTAGGGGGAACATAAGTATTCTCATAAACACCACTATTAGTTCCATTTTCCCAATAAACACTCGAACCAAGAAACGATTGTTTCTCAAAGGTTTGTACAATTGATGGGCCGATAGATATCGGCCAGTGCCTCAGGTAGTAAAGTAATTGGGGCCCCCGGGGCACACATTGAAAGCCCCTAACGCGCCCGGATTGCTTTAATGACACACATTGAGGGCTTTTTGTACCGTACTCACACTAACTGATTTGGGATGGGAAAGTTTTATCGCTGAAAAAAGGATTTTCTCTCTCTCTCTCTATATTCTGCAAATTTATTGTGATTCTGTTTAGTTGCTCGATATTCTGTTCGAACAAGACGTTATATAAGCTTTATTTACTACAGTATATTCTGCTAGATAATGACATGATCAGAAATTATCATAACATTTACAATTAGATCACACTTTCTAAAGCCTTGGTACTACAGCAGACAGTTATACATATCGCAACAGCAATTTTGAACACATCATAGAACTAAGCTTAATATTATATTATAGCTTGTGCTTTTCCAAACCCATATTATTATGAGCAAGTGCGCGTTGCAAAATAGAGTTGAGCTCAAATGTCTTTTGTTATTTATTATTCACTGGATGAAAACTCGAAAGTGGAATAAACCGTCAGCCCGTACGTGACTGCGCCTCTCCGTCGCGTTTCATTGAGAAACAGCTTTGAGCTACTCGGACGAAAGGAACATATCCAAAAATAACCTTGGCCAATATTTTGAGAGCGTCTATTTCATTAGACTTCGCTAAATAAGAATGGTTAGGGACAAATTTAACTGACTGTCAAATAGGGGATTTTATAGTTCGATCTGTGGAGCCGTGATTATTTCTTAATAAAGATATTAATTTTTTTTCTCACGCGCTTCATGGTTTTTCTCGCGTGCATTTTTGACTCGCTTGACATAATTATGGCCTATGTCTCGAGACTGGTCCATGTTCCAAATTTAAATTATAAATGTTGTATTCACAAATATATCCACAATATACCAAAGTTATCAAAGGTCTCACTAGACTTTTGGATATAATAAACTCCTTAAAACAAGTAAATGTAACAGACCAGATAACATCTTTGCAAAGGGGTTCGTTAATTTTTTACACTGTTGTCTATGTCACAAGAAGTCGTCCATGTCCATGTTGAAATAAAAATGTTATTGGTTATTATCTGTTCTGATAAACACAAGTCATATTTATTAGCTCACATAAAAGCAATTTTATGAACAAACATACTTAGAAATGGCGTTTGAAAGTGGTTAATATTTTTATGAAATAAATTGACCTGGTAATGAAGCGATAATCTCTATTCAATTGTAAAAAACATCAGATTATTTATGGTTTTAAAGGTTTATAATGTACAGTCGAATCTTGAATTAATTTACATACATAGTATAGCATCACTTATATACATTGAGCTCTCCGAGTTATGTACATATATGCTTCATTCTTTCGCGATCCCCGCAATTGTAAAAGCAACGATTCTCATTACGCAAGAAGATGGATCGTTAATCCCGCTTTCTTTAACCAAATTGGGCGTATTCCAAACATTCGAAATAATGGTTGAACTAAGCCTCATTGATTATGTTAATAAAAACATAAACATAATACATTTGTTTTGTTAATTCTTATATTTTGCATAAACATGTACATTTACGTGCCAGTTTGAGTTTATTTGCTTCCTTAATACGGTGCGTTTACACTAAGCTGGACTAAAAGTTTTTTCCAACACCTAATACGTGTCGAATAATAAAACTGCAGTGTGTAACGTAACATCACGCCTGTAATCCCTGAAGAGGTAAGCAGAGGTAGTGTGGTACGCTCCCACGTTTCACTGGTTACAATAATTACGTACCTCTTTGGTCTCTCGTCTAGGTGGTGAGTCTATTGCCACAAACCGGACGCAAGTCCAGACTTCATGCTACTACTTGGAATTTTAAGTTATAAAATCCAATAATCGTTTGATATTAGCTAAGAATAATAACAATAATAACATATAAGTTAGTTTTCTTTCTCACACTTGTAGGGCTGTATAAAAGTTTATCAAAATTGTCATAGTTTTTATATGATATTAAAGGGGTCCGGTTATAATGCTCATAATCCGCATACTTATAAACGCACCTGCAAGTTATAATATCACGTTCCATAGTACAGTAGCGGTGCTGTAATAATGTAAATTGATTACCACGCACATACGGCTCGGTAATTAAAACAGTATGCTCAAGTTTTCTTACCGTTGCCTCGTAATTAATTGGTATTGCTACAAAATTAATTGCAATATAATAATAATTATTAATGTAAGAGGTCCTGGGTTCAATTCCCAGATTGGATACTGTTGGATTTTTGTAACTTAGATTGTCTAGTTCAAATTCCTAGTGGTGGCTGGGAGGGAGTGTGGCTTTGGGCCCGGTGAATGTATTGACATTCACCGGGCCCAAAGCTCACCACCTACTCCATGGCGACACTGAAATGTAACCGGTGAAACATTTGGGGGTGTGCTACACTCCTCTCCTGCCTATTTTATTACAATGACAGCCTTCTTATTAAGTTTAATATTATTGTACAACTGACACACTTGTGACGATATTTTGATAAAAATACCTACCGAGTGTACCTAGCCTATTTATTGTTTGTATTGTATATGCAAATACTGCATACATTGAACACAGTACGTGAGTTTTGCAAAGTCCTGTAAAATATAAAAGAGGAAAGCCAATTATTTAGAGAAGTATTTTTTAAAAGACTATTCCTAGCTACCTAATTTATCAACGCCTAGACTTCAGCGTTGATAAAGTTAAGCAATAGCTTCAAAGGCTTATTAAGCTGGATTCTTTTCCATAAATAAAAACTTTTAAACGATTAAAGTATTTTAGACATTTACGTTTAATTACGTTAAATTACGTTTACGTCCCCCTATAGAATATTCATAGTAACCAGTGATATTACTTTATATATACATATACATAATATAGACTCTGCTAACTCACTGTCATAGAGCTCATGAAGAAAAACCTCGAATGAATCCGAAACCAGTTGGATTACGCCAAAAAACCCGCGTGCCCAGTTTAGGAATTAAGGACAAAACACCCCCATGAACTTACACAAACGCGGTCATGGGGGAAGCCTATGTCCAACGGTGGACAAGGACAGGATGATTTGTGAATTGTTCGAAACGCATAACTCACAAAAGCTCAGATATACAAAAATGGTTATTAACGAAAGTGGATCGCACTTTTAGTTCACCTTTGTGACACATTTCAGTGTGACGCAACATAAGAATACTCCGCGTTCATATGTCCGAGACCACTTCCACACCTTGTACACCAAAACTAGTCCACAGAACCTTTGTCTCTGAAAGGTATTTACTGTATATATCTCAACTCCATGAGAAGCACTGTGTATAACACTAACATATTGCTAAAATAGGTATAATTTACCTTGTTTCATGTAGGCGATAATAAAGTATCATTAAACAGATTAAAGTATATGTAGTGTGAAAATAGCTATTGCGAAAGTCTATTATAACCAAAAATTGTATTACACTCTTTCCGTCAGAACGCCGACTTTCAAAGCACACTTGGAGGCCTATTAAACGGCCTTGGCTATGTTTACAGCGAAAATCTATGCCAACAGCTGTTTTGTTATTACAGCCTTTGAGCCAAACCGCCGGGTTACAATTTTGTGATTAATCTCGCTGCCAGCTAGAGAGTATGGTCTTACACACTTCGTTTATTACCATATAACCTCACATACCTGTAACAAAGAAGATATAACATAAATACATAAGTTACTAGTAAGTAGATCGCAAATTTAACAGGTAAATAAAAAGTTTTAACAGTAACCACATACATATGTAGTGACTGTCAAAAATACTTTTAATTCGTTTTTACTAGTAATTAGCACTAGTATTTACTTGCTATTTACTTCCTTTTAACCGATAACTTGTTATTGAAAAGGCCTATTTAAAAAGTGAATGACCAATTTTGAAATCGCGTACTTTCAATTCACGCAACTTCATGTCGGCAACAGCTTAAGAACATCTGGATATACCTATATAAAACGGAGATGTATAGTTTGTGTTGAGGATTACATTGGAACATTTCTAGTAGCTGCCGAGCCCGGGTGAAAGGTACCAGAACATCACATTATAGCAAATGCATACATTGTTTAGTGGCAACAGCACGTAGGTGGCGTCAAATACAGGTAGGTGTGTACAGAAGTGGCGGTTTCCGCGGGCAAATCTCTCTCTTTCTTTTACTCTAACATTTTACCATACCATAGTTGGAATTTTACCCATAGTTTTTACACATTTTACCCATAGTTGGAATTTGGTTAGGTTTGATGCAATTTGATTTTTAATTCAAAACTTGTTGCCTAACGCGTATTAAGTCTGCAAACCAGCACTTGGCCAGCGTGAGAAGACTATATGGCCTTAACCATCTTATTTTGAGAGAACATCCGTATTTCAACAGTGAAACGATAAAAGGGGTCGGAAAAGAAAAAAACGAAAAGATTTTTAGTTCATTAAATACAATAGTAGACAGTAGGCTCACCTCCTATTCCTCATAAAGTATCGTATAAACTGTGGTAAAAAAAACAAAACTACACTTCTAAGCCTACACCTTTACAGGAATTAATGTAAAATACAACAAAATTCGACGACAACAATTCCACTATACAAAAGGTAATAAATAACAAAACTGTCTATGTCATGTTGTTTATTAACCGGATATCCGCTTTTCATATCTAATTATGATCGTGAGAATATACGTAATTCACGGCTAATGGTTGTTGCTACTCATAATGACATTATTGCTCATATTGACCCTATAATGAGTGTAAGAGTACCTACCCTCAACTCGTAGTGCTGCCAAGTGGCCTGATTTACACTGCACGTGTCTTCTTTCAAACGATCCGAACCTAACTGAATTTATGATTCCATCTGATGTCATCTTTCTACTTTTAAATTCGTTGATTGTAGTTCAAAAACATTATCCACATTAACACTACTCGATGTCAATTAAGGTTCAATAGCGACATATTGCTTGGCATACATATATTGCACGACATATATCGCACGACATATTATATTGCACGACATGTAACGCCCAACATATATTGCAAGACATATTATCGCACGACATGTATCGCATGACATACCTATATTGCACGACATATTATACTGCACGATATATATTATGTGACATATATTGCACGAAATATATCGCACGACATATCGCACGGAATATATCGCACGACATATTGCACGACATAATATCATACGTTACATATTGTACGACATATATTTCTCAACATACATATATTACACGAAATATACTGCACGACATATACATATTTCCTTGGCATATATTGTTCGGCAACCAAAGCGAAGATATTACGCAGCCTAACTTACTGTTCTACTTTTAGCTACTAGCTACTTTTAGTGAATAGTTTTATAACTCACATCTGAAAGCATGATAATACTAGCAACAATTTACCGATATAATTGCTTCACCGCAAACATTACCAGCTTCGCCCCAAAACCCCGTGTAAAAAGTTTAACATAAAACGTTAATGTTGACAATTTTACTCACAATTAAGATTAAATTGTGTAAGAATTACTTTAGAGTAAATTACTGCGGTAGATTAAAACGATGCGGTAGATCAAATCCGTCTACCGTATCGCAATATCGCTTACGATACACAAATTTTCTATCCAAAAATCTGATGAGAGAATCAGGGGCACGCTGTTGCCCTTGAGGACTGAGATAATATTGATTAGTGATATCATCTTTAAAGCAAAAATCGTTTTAAACATCCCTATATTTAAACGACAATTTAATTTAAAGTCTTTTATATATTCGACAGTTGAAGCAACACGCGATCGTTGGAAAAATTACGGTCAATCGGTCTATCTCCAGGGGCCACTTACATCCGTGCGTAATAATCAACGAACCAATTTTGTGTGAGAAACACCGGTTTCCCAATACCTAAACGTGATTGAATGCTCTCAATTTTCGTTATGCCATTGTGTAGCCTTGGATAATCACTTGTTTCACGGCAAACGAGTTACGTAAATAATGGTAAAATAAAATTAATATACAAAGTCATTCAACGAAATTTTCGATCCGGAGAAGTCTCCTGTCAAATATTGGAATGATAAAATGGTATAATGATGATGATAATGCTGACGATAATGACACCCAATATCATCAATCATTTCTCCTTCCAATGTTGAACACGGGTCTGCAGTCACTATAAGGGTGACCCAAAGTCTACCAACAATTTAATTTAAAAGTATCATTTACCTTTCTATAAAAGTGTTTACCAAATATATTACTTTTTAATGTCACAGTTCAGTATGTTTATTCGTCCAAGAAGTCGTCGTAAGAAGAAGTGAGAATTTTTGATAAGTTTTTTGAGCGAAAACGAGACTTTATAGCGGCAAATATAAAATCACATCAACTTAGCGGCAACTTGCGGAAAGGTCTAAACTTTCGTGATAATATCGAGCACAGTGTATCGCTTCCTCAGTTGTAATGGGAAAAGTGTCATAAGTGCATTCCCCGTGATGCTTTCTCACGGAGCGTCTGACGGCGGTACACTTAGACGCCATTTACCGAGCAAACAGGGTAGCTACGTCGGATTCTTTGAAAATCGACGCCTTAGCGTTCACATTTCTGAACGGTCTATTACAAAAAAAATATGAGACAGCTATTGACGCTTTTAGACAATTATATTAAATACATAGTTACGAAATATTGATATACTTAGTGACACTTTATTTATGTACATCAATTTCAAAAGGAATTTTTAAGGCCGATCTAGAGGTTAGCTCGAACAAACAGAAAGATAGACAAACAAAAATTTCAAAGATGTTTTGTTGTGTTTTAGGGTTGTATTAACAAATTTATGTTAAGTTTGAGTTCTAGCTCAAGTGAAATCTTAAATTAGTTATTTAATTAAGAGACACTTGAGATAATATTTGCTGAGTGTAGTCGGACCTTGACTTTTACACGTTGACGACGTTTACATATTGCCACGAAATGAATTTTGAGAATATTTGAGATAAATTAGATAATAACGATAATATTGATGATCATTACCGTTTACGGTTACCAAAAATTTATTCAAGAGACGCTCAAAATCCTTATGAAATATCTATGTTAATTAAAACAAAGTTATTAACATTAACGTTTTAGGCTACATCATATTTTCAGATATTTATTTTATTTTATTTATTTGGAAAACTTACAGCTAGTACAAAGCATAACAAACAAATAAGTAAGCATAAGAC
>DWDV01003349.1:0-10661 GCA_018245615.1 Mimoniades ocyalus | reverse complement strand
ATCAATAAACGGTGCCCCCGAAAATGTTGGTGAGCAAAAAAACAAAAGACGGTCTCCCATAAATGTTGCAAAAAACAATAAACGGTCCCCCCGAAAATGTTGGCGAGCACAATAAAAAATATATAAAAAGAACTAACGACCTAAGAACGACATCATCGATGAACTAGTTCGCATAGTTCACCAAAAGGAGCGCTCTTTTGACCTAGTTCGTTCGCGAATTACCCAAGACTAGAACAAATCAATCGATTTATTGATCTTGAGCCATTATGCTTCCATCCATAGTTATTATTCTAGAACACAGGTTCCCAAAGTGATCCAGGTGGGACCCCTAGGGGTCCACAGCCAACTCGTCGGGGTCTAAGTTGATGTGAAAAAATAATGGGGGTGCACAAGTAGTAAGGGGGGGTCCACGAAATTTATTTGGTTTCGATAATTAGATAGGCAGATAATATTAGAAGCTCAACGATTGTTACTTGTAAAAACTTGCATAATCGATAATATTATTTTAATAAATACAAGAAAATATTCTATTTTTATTTTAAATTAAAATCCATTGTCAGCTTACCCCAATTGTGAGTACATGTACATAGTTTTTAATATTCACATTTATAACGAGTTTTGGGAAATAATAAAAATTTGCAGCAGGGCGTCTACCGAAATCAGGAAAATTTTGAAAGTGGTCCATGAGAACAAAAAGTTTGGGAACCCCTGTTCTAGAAGTTAAATTATTTTCTTAAATTACACCTATTATACAATACTATAATATTATATATACTACTAATACTATATATATTATACGTATATCACAATACTTTTGATGAGCATAATAGACTAACGGCAGTAGGCAGGAAGTTGGGTATTTATAGTAGATACGTTATAAAATATACCTAACATGCTGATATGGTGATGTTTTGAAAATCAGTCTATTTTAGTAGACATTGTCACTTGTTAATAAAAATTTTGTAATAAAAATTTAACAATTAAAATGAATATATACAACTACAGGACCCTTTTAAAAATCCTAGAAGTATTTAAATGCTTTTACTTTCCGTAATTGGAGATAACATTCAAAATTGTTTGAGCTGTACCTATGACCCTAAAGTTTAATCCTAAATGTAGGTACTCCAGATCTTCAACAATGGGAAGTACCTATACCTTTATTATTATTGCGCCTTTTTTTTTCGCAATAAACGATATCTATATATCTGTGAAATGTACAAATTACGTTCACAAAAATAAATACCACTAATGTGTTTGGAAAATAATTTATTATGTACTTATATATATTTAACACTAAATTTAAAAGGAGATTTTGTTGTTGAAGATTTATCCTCCATAACGGGATCATAAACATCACTATCTAGTTGTGCTTGCTCTGTTGTGGCGCCACCGCTTGCATCAGGGGACACGTTAGTTTGACCGCCAGGTTTGGATATACCAACTCCACCCGTTCCCATGTCCATGCAATCGAAATGAAGGATCTGTGAAAGGCAAAATTTCGAAAACGAGTTTTTGTAGAATCAAAAACATCTATGATATATACATTGTTAAGAGGTATTACTGAAATATTACGATGTGGGAGTCTTATTAGTTACTTTTCAAAAATATGAAAACAAAAACAATACAATCATCCTAATCCAATTATGATCTTATCAACAATCTTTTAGAGCATAATAATAAATTTGAATGTTTTTTAGCACTACGCCGCTGTGACTTTATCACTAAGGTCTCAAGTTATCGCGAGCGGGTTATAGGTAGATATATAGTACTTACTAGAACGGGGGCTTTATCAAGCCTAGTGTCCATGTCCATACAAACATGTAGTTTTTGCTCAACGATGTTAATGTCGAAAAGACGGACGCACATATCGAGAAGTCCCGGCGGCAGGTATGGTACGGGAATAGGCACGCAGAACGGCGGTGGGTTGCGAGCTGAAATAAATGTTACAAATATAAGATTAAAGATGAAAGATAAATTCAAACTGAAAAAAACTATATGGGTATACATAATGTTTGTCAGCTTGCTTAGCATAGCAGAGGCTGCTACATTGGGATCACGTGGTCATGTGTGGACATTCATTGTTATTTTAATTATTTTTTATGGTTTTCAATGGGAACACGACATTTTAGTGTTATAAATAACAAAAGACGAAAGAGACGAGTATCTTGCGTGCGGTGTAAATTATAAGACTAACTTGAAAACGTATCCTTGTATATGCTGTTATTGCTCATTTTAACTTCCATTTTGATAATGGAGTCTATAGGTTCGTAGTCCAGTGACACACATGCTGAAAGAAAAAATAATCAATTGTAATAAAATGTTAAACACCGTAAACTAGTTTTTGTTAGTTATATTTATGTGTCTAAATTTGAAGAAAAAAAATATATATTTTTAAGTTAACTTTATACATATAAAAAAAAACCTGTTTTTATATTCATCAACAATATATATACCTACCTACAAATATATCAGAGTAACAGACTTTTCGCCAATGAAAAAAAAATAACAAAATTACCCTACAAATAATATCACTGGTAAAATTATTCGCTTCGCTTCGAATTCTATTGAGAATAAACATCAATCAATTAAAATGTATTTTAGAATTCGGTAACTTACTTTGCCTATCGAAATTAAACGCCGCCACGCGTACACCGGCACAACATTTGCATTGGTACCCGTCGCAAGTACACGGCCCACCCCTGAAGGGTAGTCTGAGAAACCACCCCGGACGGTACCACGGCCTTGGCAGCATTTTGCGTATCGTCTAAAAATAATAATATTTTTATGTATAAACATTGTCCTCCTGATCATATCATGAGATATAAAACACTGTTATAAAAATGAAATACACAAATTCCAAACGTCTTACTACAAAATAAACATTTTATTTAAATTCTGATACTTTTAATCTTAAAAAAAATGATTTCAAATAGGTTGTGTTTTATTCATTACTTCTAAATTACGTGCTCCATTAATTATTTAATTATTAACGGATATATAAAAGTAATTGAAAGTATAAGTAATGAAAATAAAAAGTAAGAATGAAACTTTTATACGATGAAATAAATTAATGATTTTTAAAACAGTTATCAATGCTGTTATAATGAAATCCATATAACAAAATATTTAAAACAAAAAATAAAGCAATTGTATAATCATTAAGTTCAAATACCTCGTTCGTTTTGATGTCGTAGTATACAGAGAAATCGGCGACATCCATTGCATCGTCGTATCTGCCAAGACCCGTTCGATGTTTCTTTAAAATTTTCGATGCATCTGTAAGTTAAAAAGAATGTAAATTCCAAATTGAAATTCATTTTTGATACATTTTATTAATGTCATATAAATAAATAACCATTAAATTGAAAAATCAGGTAACTTCACACCGATGACCTGTAAAATAGTTTTGTGAAATGACAAAAAAGTTTGTTAAAAGGACTCACTCATTTCTATGTTTAAATTAACTGACAGAGGAATTTATCTTAAACACGACTATTCCTTCATATTCGTAAACGAAATTCGCATTTAAATAAATAAACAACTTCTAAAATCTCACCAGTAGCAAGAGGAACGCAGATCACCGCCCAAAACCAAAACAATAACAGATGATTCATTTTCATTACACCGAAACGGTCGATTCCAACCTAAATTCGATTGTTATTGTCTCAAGGGACGCTATTCAAATGGTTGCACATCAGTTACGAACAGACAAACAAATAAAGGATTGAGTTGTATTTGTATGCAAGATGTGCCGTGCGTGAGCGCAACTGGCTTGCGGGACTTTCTAGAGAGAAACTCCTGCGCATCGCAACGGGCCCATCACCACTGACCATTAAACATCCATCTACGATCTCGTATAGTCTTGGATGGACTTAGAAAAAAAAGTGAAATGCTAAGTACAAATGCTATATTAAATCACAATGTGGATGTAATTCTTTGTTGCAGCTACTTTAAGATTAAGATTAAAACAACATGAACACCAATAACAGTAGAAAGATTTCTTCAATGATTGAAAATCATAACAATAATTAAAGTTCTTAGTCTAATTGCGTTTGTACTGTTTTTTAAATTATCAGGATAATAAAATAAAACTATAATAAAAGCGAGTATGTTAATAAATAACCTTAATTTATTACCATAAATTACACGTATGCACAATGTTAAAATTATACTTCTACATAATTAACTAATGCAATAAATTATATGGCCGTAGTTGAACATAAAATTAAAAATCATGTCGCTCATAATTATTCATCAAACGGTAGTAGATCGAGCAGTGAGCGTACTACATTTTCGTCATATTCTTCAATATCTTCATTGCCAGCGTCTACTACCGCGTCGACACCACCCAGCGGGTTGGGTATCGGAAGACCACCGCCTGCGTCAGGTTTCACCATCGCTACGCCGTTTGCGCCCATCCTAACGAAAAGGAAAGTAAAATATAATAGTAATCAAGATATGCAGATTGCTTTATAAAAAAATGAAAAGTTACAATGATATCTATGAAAAGCAGCTTACTGTAGAATGATATATTTATGTTAAAATGTTATGTTAATTTATGAAGGTTAACAACAATAGATAAAAACATTTTGTAAAAGGAGTGTCACGTATTTTTTTTTGTTTGGATCCATTAAGAATATTGAAATAAATCAAATTAAAAGAGTACCTACCGTAAGCAGTCAAATGCGTAGTTGAAAAGTTCAGCGGATCGCCATTTTCCTGTCATCGCTAGACAAAAGTGAAAGTTTCTTCCGGGGAAGAAGATATTGTAAAATCTCGCGCACAGTTTCAAATTCGGCAATCTCAGTGGGCTTACACATATAGGCTGAGGATTTTTACCTGAAGCGAAAGAGGCAAATTAAAAATATCATAACAATTTCAAAGATTATAACATTTCAACGCACAGTGAATAAATTTTTTACCTGACATAGTTTTCTGGTAAGTAATTTCGCCGTTCCAAAGCATTGTCACGTCGAATGCAAAATCACCCGGGTGATACGCAACTTTTACACACGCTGTCTGTTTTAATAATAACAAGAGGTTGCCGGAACAACATTGACAAACCCCTAAGGAACATTTACAACGTCCCTCTAGTTCTTCCTCTATTTGCTCCTGACTCTGTCTAGTCAAATATGAATTGCTATGGTTGCCTCTCAGTTTAAGACCATTCAATAATAGCAGTACGCTATCTGGCACTTCCAAATCCTCCAAAGCTTCTGGCTGTATATTATTACTTGAATTAAATTTTGTTGTCTCTACAATTAAAAAGACACAAATGTACTCGTACATAATTATCAAAAAAAACATGCAGTAATATGGCTAGTTATAAATAAGGACAACTCTTACCAAATGAATGTCCTTGAACCGCAATGAAAAAATAGATCGCTATGATAAAAAAATCCGAAAAGCACTTCATTGTATATAAATGTACAAAATCGCGAAGCTGCGTATTCACCGATGGTTTGAGCAATACAGACGTTCCAGTTCACTTCACGAGATTGAAGCCGGTTCAGCGGTGGAAGCGAGATCTCTCAATCGCATCTTGGTAACTTTCACACACGATTCATATTTAAAGGACATGTAATCAACGATCGGTAGCTGCTCCACTTATGCTTCCGTTGAGTCAGCAAGTCCCCTCATATATTTTGCATTTTATACTAAAATATTAGAAGTTTGTTTACACTTTATCTACACTTAGTTTGCTTATCCTAGTTTGATACATCCGTGACAAGGCGGAGGAAAATTATACTATGCATACATTTGAATAAAAATGCTTGTTTTATTGCCTGCAATTCAAATTAAACTTGGTGTGTTCTTTAGGTTTGACCAAATTATTCTAAGTTATACGTTATCAACACAGATTTCGTACGTTATAGATATTCTAGTTGTTTAGACAGGGTTTTTACCAACTTTAACGGTATTTATGGGCTTACACTATTTTTGTTAGCCAGACACAAAAATAAAGGTAATATTAAACAAGACAATTTCATCGTTCAATAAATATTTTAATTCTAATCGTTAAAATAGCTTTATTCCATGCTTCTTCCATCGAAAAGATCACCAACTGCATCCCCTAAGGCTTCGAAGGGCCCTGCGTCATTGGCCGCTCCACCAAAAAGTCCACCAGGTCTTCCGAAAATACCGTCACCATCACCTCCAAGGAGACTGCCTGCATTCTCTAAAAATCCTCCTCCACCATTGTTATTTCCATTTCCAAACAGGTTAACTGGCGATGGGCCAGATGATACAGGTTTAGGTTTTAGACCAGTTTGTACTCCAGAACTTCCTAAGCTAGAAAATGAATATTATATTAGACCTACATGAGTAATTTATAATCACAATGTACATTAACAAATAGAATAAATGTTAGCAAAATTTTAATACGGTGTACTCTTACCCAAAGCATCTAAATGACGCAGAGTAAATAGGAAAACCACCTATGTCAGCTTCGATATCCAAACAAGCAAATGCATTTCCATTTCGAATGCGGATGTTTGAGAGTTCAGCACAAATACGTACAAAGGGTACTCGTCTAGGATTAAAACAAATCGGTGGTGGGTCGCTGGCTAAAAAGTAAACAAACTCATGATTTATCTTTGAAAGCGGAAATATAAAATTCAAATAAAACTATTCGTTACCTGAAACTCTTCGCCTTACTACTGTATTGTTATTAACACTTAATCTGACGTCAAACACAAAGTCTTCTGGGACGAAAGAAATATTGCCACAAGCGTTCATTCTGAATCGTTGTAATATAGCTCCAGTGCAACAACCACATTGCCCTCTTACACATGAACAAGGGAATCTAATAACTTGACCATCCACAACTGGGACAGGTTCTTCTGTTATAGCATCTTGAACTACGGGAGCTTGTGTTACAATTGAGCTAGCAGTGCTAGATAAGACAGGTTCTTGAATAACATTTTCAGTAACTTGATCATTGTTAACTGTCGTAATGTTACCAGTTTGTGGTATTTCACTTTCTATTTCATCTTCTACCTCATTTTCTTCATTGTCAGCTACGTGGACAGGTAGAGTAATTGTTACTTGAGATTTAAGCACAGGGGTAGGGTCAAGTGCTTGGTTCCAGATAACTTGAGGAATCTTAATGTTTATAACTTCATAAGCCCTGTCTGGTGTCGCAATTATTTGGTCTAAAACAATTATGACATTTTATTAATTTATTTTGTTTTATTCCCTGAAAATTACATCAAGCGCTTAAATTGCTTACTGTGTCTCGCATCTCCAAATAAAATCAGGCATAACGAGATAATTAAAAAGGAAAACTTTAAGAATGACATTTTGCTTTAGATTCTTTACGCTACAATTAACATTACAACAGTATCGCCTGGCTCACGAGTTAAAATTGTTGGTGAAGTATTTATACACCAACTATTTAACTGCTCTTCAGTAACAGAGTTTCGATATTCATTATAGCGGTACGGTCAATGAACATTACAAACAAGTTTTAAATTTTAATGCATCAAGGAGAGAAAGTGGTGACTATGGCATCGGGAACGAGTATTGAATACATTTTAGGATGTTTATTATTAGAGTTGGAGGATGGAAAGTGAATTATATAACAATTTCGCCGTAAGTATTTCATACTTTCGTGTCTAACGTCTATAACCTTACAGTGTAAGTACTGCAAACTGCTTTAATGCTAAAAACATGATATTAACTATTTTAACAGCAGGCCAATTTGTTTACATTTTAAGAAATTCATTTTAAGAGAATACATTTTAAGAGATTTCAATAATTTCAAATAAAAAGCTTATTGTTCATATTACATTTGCCTATTATTTTCCCCGAAAGAGCATTATATTAATTAAAATTCTTTATTAATATTTTTAAAAGTGTTATGCGATGTACTATTCTTTAATCGAATAGATTATATATATTGTACTTGTGAAGTATTATAAAGGTCATGTTCTTGTATTTTGGTATATTTATCAAATTAATTGGTTG
This sequence comes from Mimoniades ocyalus, assembly GCA_018245615.1. Lineage (NCBI taxonomy): Eukaryota > Metazoa > Arthropoda > Insecta > Lepidoptera > Hesperiidae > Mimoniades > Mimoniades ocyalus. The sequence continues at coordinate 2,693 of DWDV01003349.1, read as the reverse complement.
GGATGATAAAAATAAAACAACGAATCCTAACCATACTCCTTACAATAAATACTTGAATTTGTTATAAGTACTTAGAACGAAACTTACTACTTACGAACGAAACTTACTTAGTACTTTTCTGCCTTTGCAACAAAAAGCTTAGCTTTATCCATTACGAATTGAGAACTTTGTATGAAATGTTTCATTTTTAATACATTAGGATTGAATAACTTAACGCACTGTTTTACTAAACGTTGGTATATGTACTTACTCTATGTTAAGGGAAAATGATACAAGTATTTATTTAGGAAAAATTTAATAAATTATGGAAATAAATAATAATTTAAATAATTTACTATTTACAACTACAAAAAGTCTTTATGTCACAAAAATAAATAGTAAGGTAATTAAAATATCCTATGATATATTTATATCATGCATTGGACCAAATACCTCGCATCATTTTATTCTGTCTCCTACGCATACCAATGCTATCTCTTAAAGTTTCTAAGCCAAGCACGTCATCATATTCATCTGGATCATCATTGTTTTGATTATTTTGCAGCTTATGCTGTTTGTTAATTTTATTTTGCCTTTTATTTCTTCCAAATATACCAAACTGATGACCGACACTTTCGCCGATTTCTGTCAAATCTAGAACATCTAAGTCATGTAAGTTGAAGTTTTCTCCCCTGTGCTTTTTCTTCGGCAATTTGAGCCCTTCATAATAATGATTTGAAACGATGGGCTTATATCCTCTTCCTTCATCATTTTCTACATTTTCTTGATCAGCAGCATGTTCTTCTGATTGCGAATCTAAGGTTTGTACGATTTGCACCATATCATCACTTACTGCAGTTTCTGAAGCTGTAACTGCAGTTTCCGTAGTGTAAGTAGTTGCAATTTTAGGTGTTATTGTTTCAATTTTTTCATATGATACCAGTGCTGGGATCGTGGTCTTAATGTTCGAATCTTTACTGATAGCTGGCGTAATTGGTGTTACTGGCATAACGGATAATTGATCAGTAATATGTGCTAATGATAATTCTAATCCTGGATCCTCGAAATTCGTAACGCTTTTTGGAGTAGTTTCAATTACCGAAGTATGTTCATAAATTAGTGGTATCGCATCAATTGAAGGTATCCTTTCTGTTAATCCAAAAGGATAATTGTCAGGAACTTTACTCTCTGAAGAAGAAGAGCTTGTGGTAGTAGAAACTATAGTTGTTGCGGTCGTGGTACTTTCAGGCGTTAAACTAGTTGTAGGGCGCCTGTTTGGATTCACGGGTCTTCTAATCGGTCTGCGAGTTGCTGGTCGACGACTAATAGGTCGAGCTATTCTAACAGTCGTTGTTCTTATCCTTGGAGTTGTAGTTCTAGTAGGTCTTCTGGTAGGTCGTCGAGACGGTCGCGGACGTCTTGTTGTAGTCGTTGTAGTCGTTGTAGTTGTAGATACTGGAGCTTGTTTCTTCTTGTTTTTGTTTGATTTTTTACCTCCAGTCGAACCGAACAAATCTCCTAATATGTCATCACCCAAAAGGGAGAAACCGGTGTAGTCAGCGCTATCTACATCGTTGACGGCATCGAGACCGGCTGAAAAAATCAATGTTGATATTATTATCATGTACGTTATCATCAAGTTCATAATAAAATGTAATAAGATAAGTCTTTTATTATCCAAATCAAGATCTAGACTTGTTTATACATTTACATTGAAGTATTCGGTATCGAAATATTGTTACACGGAAACTGTAGAATTGTCAACATACCATCATCATCATCGTCGTCGTCGTCGTCATCATCTTCATCATCATCATCATCGGCATCATCGCCGCCCAGCCCGAAGTCATCTTCATCGTCGTCCTCGTCATCATCATCGTCATCAACCTTTTCATCTTGCGGCACCAGCGGCAATGGATCAGCTGGCTCCGATGACACTCCCCTCGGGCCAAATTTGAAACACGATACTCTAACTGCAGCTTCAACAGTACTTTTAGATTGAAGCTCTAAGCCGAGACACGCCCTGAATTCTTCCCCTGTCCTCGCAATATTGTAAACACGTCCACAGAATTTTGATATACCTCCTGGCAATGGCATACAAACTGGACTTGGCTTGCGACCTGAATATGAAATAACGTTATATTACATTTAATATATGTATATACGTACAAGTGCACAGAACGTAATAAATTAACATGTCGTTAAAAAGTAATTGAAATATCTGCTTAATATTATGCTACTTTATTTGTGAAACAAAAACAGATTTGCATAAATCTGCCACTTCGAATTGAAATGTTACGTTCAATGAAGTCTACAAACATAACTCGTCTATATTTATTATACATCTAATGTATTATATACTTATGCTTCAAACAGTGAATAAAGAACAAATCAGATGAAGAGGCTATTGTAAAGCCTTTGGACTCACTTTTTGAGGTAAAAGTCTGAGAATACAGTTGCAATAAGCAATACTTACTAGAAAGAGTCCGATTCGTGATTACTTTTCTTCCGAAACTCAGTGATACTGACATTTTATCCCCATTTATATATCTAAGAGTGGCACAACCTGAAATTTATTAGATTTATTAAAAACATATTGAACAAATATAAAATTTTAAAATATATTATTAAAACAAAATATAAATATTTTGGAGGTGCTGGGATTTGAACCCAGGACTTTCAGCATGCGAAGCAGACACTCTACCACTGAGTTA
>DWDV01003348.1:0-10661 GCA_018245615.1 Mimoniades ocyalus | reverse complement strand
GGAATATAATGGTGTCATATAATGTTATAATTAAACTAACAAATTAGCTTCCCTGGTAAAGTGGTTACAATTAGCACATTCCTTATGTGGTGTCCATAGTGGATTTAAAGATCAAGAACATGAAAAGAACTCTAAATATTTTAAACATGTTAATGTGTGTTCTAATATTCACATTCTTAATGACAGGTGCAGCTTCGGGTAGATTAAACAACAGAGTGATCAAATCACAAACATGGCTGCCGTCCCACAATTAGACCCAGCAAAACTTCAGCTGGTCCAAGAATTGGAGATTGAGATGATGTCAGACATGTATAACAGACTGGTTTCTGCTTGCCACAGGAAATGCATCCCGCTGAAGTACCATGAAGCTGAACTTGGTGTGTGTATATGTTGTTACATTGATAGTTATATAAGGAAATGAAATGCATTAGATTAATGAATCATTTTTTGTTTAAAGTTTTCACTGCCAACATGTTAACATGTTGTAAATATCATCAACACTCCTGTCATCATCTAACTTCAAAAATATCTAGTTTTTACCGTTTTATCCTTTTTATCTTTTCTTTGTTTCCTAGGTAAAGGAGAATCAGTATGCCTTGACAGATGTGTAGCCAAATATCTGGATGTCCATGAACGTATTGGGAAGAAGCTCTCAAACATGTCCCAAGGTGAAGCGGAAGACCTCACTAAAATGAATTTACCAGACAAGAAATAACTGTAGTGATATTTCTTGCAATGAATTATTATGATTATCTTCTAAAGAATCACTCATAATACCCGAATGTTGTAATTATTATACTTCTGTTTATTTTTATTGAAAACTAAACAGTTCAGCCATATTTTTTGTCTATGAAACATGTATATTGTCATAATTGTTTTCATGTTAGTACTTTATTCTCAATCAAAACCAGTGCTTGAGGGATAATTTTCTTTTGATAAACTGCAAATTTATTCAAATTACTGTTGCATATAATTTGATAATTACCCTTATGGTTGTTCGGAATATTTCTTGAGATTAAACATTATAAAGATTGTGTTTCTATTTAAATTACAAAAATCAATATTATATTTTAAAAAAAGTACGCTAAATGCTATATAAAATAAAAAAGGCAACATACAATATGTTGCCTTTTTTATTCTGTAACTTAAAAATAAAATTTTCTTGTTGTAAGACTTTTACCATAATGATTCATTGCAAGATAGTATTTCAATAAAGAAATATATACAAATTTAAAAAATGTACAAAATGGACGTTGTACACGATAGCGACTTTTATGCATTTCTATGTTAGTGAAGGTGATTTTAGTTGCGTGGTTGAGTAGTTATTATTAGAAATAAAAATATTTAATTATCGTATTTCGATTGTTTTAATTTAAGATGTTCTTTGGTAGATAAAAAATTATAAATATCATATTAAATGTCTATGAACGACGATTGTCTTGCCATCTGAACCATAGTGTTGCGAACTAGGCGCTTAGCTGTCTTTCGTTGCATATCTACGGTTTTGCCACTATCCACATTAAAGGATGATTAAATGAGTATATCAGGTTCATGTTCAGTCAGAATCTATTCACCCCCACGTTGTGTAGTTAACAAAAGTTTGTGGGCCGCAGCATGTCAAGATGTTTCGAATTAAGTAGTTTGTTAATTTGTAAAGATTCGTATTATGTAATGGCTTACTTAACAAGACCCGATTTGGCGACCTATTCTTCTAGTCCGTTTTGTCTTTGGGCCACTGATAATGATCAAGTTGAAACTTTCAAAATTGTTCATTTGCCGCCATGTACATTTGTATGTATGTACTGCCTCGACCGTCAGATGGCCACACCATAGCTGGAATATTCATTTAAATTTAAACAAAAAAGACAAGAATTCAATACACCAAGAAACGTTTATTGAATACATCTCATAAAACATTCTCTAACATCGAAGTAGCTGATCCATATAGAATTTTTCATGAACTAGCCATATCTTATAATTTGCGATATGACAAATGGCGAGTATAAAAGTAATATATTGTGTAAAAAGCTTGATAGAGCTATGAAAATGTGTAGATATAGATATCTAATTTTGTTACATCAATAAATATAGGATATTTAAAGTCATTAGTGATTTCCAATGTTAATGACCGCTTACTTATAATTATAGATACCTATACTAAATGTGGATTTCAACTAAATTGTTTCTTAGTTGGAAGTGTAGATTTTTTTAATATAATATAATGCATAAGTAATCGTGAAGTTTCTGTTTAAGTTTCGTAATCGTAATCTGAAGACAAATCACAATTTTCACTGAGTTCTAAATATTCTAATCCAGGCGTAAATTTACGTAGTACATAGATTATTCTCATTCGTATATAGTCAATATGCAACTTTAGCCTGTCCCACGCAAGATCGATACGCACATAACACAACTAACACCATAACAACTTTCGCTTAATAATAAAATACTACCTACCATTTTCCCTCAACCTCGATTTAAAACAACCAATACCTCAATTTGAAACAAATTGAGGTTGACAATAGTAACGATTCCTTTCGAAATGCCTACTTACTTTTAATGATTTTAATTAGTTGTTGCAACTTAAGTTGCTATTCTCAGTCTTACCACCCTTGTCCATGAAGACATTTACTCAAAGTAACTTTTAAATCATTCTCACTTGAATTATGTAATCTATACCAATTTGCTATTATACTTATTTAGATTTTATACTGATTTCGAAATTAATAATTCATATTGACTATGTGACATGACCTGAGCATTCTGATAATAATTCTTGCTTTTTTTACCGGAGAAATCAGATTGGTTCTTAAATTATTGGCAAATTTACCGGTTCTAAAATTTCATTCCTACAATCTATCTTTTCCAACTCAGGCTCAAAGTTGCCAAGCCACTATTTTTGACTTCCGTTTTGAACACAATGAAAATGTAAATCAACTTAATCTACTTTTTTTTCTAATAAGTTGATTACAATATTTGGAAGAATTGATTATATTCATGTATATAGCCACTCTTTATAGGATAGCTACGACCTACGACGAAGAAACACCAATAAGTATCTTATTAAGAATTTAAATACCATTTCAACTATATAATTAATATCGCCTGGTTTGAATCAAGCTCAAACGGTAACGTTACCGTCTGTGGCAACTGCAAAAACTTCTCAAGTATTTTTCAGCTGACCATATTATAGACGTACAATGATTAAAAGTGCTTTGCCCCTTTTACGTTGACATATTATACATGACCCCGCTACAGGAAAGTTTCACTGGCAATATATTTTGAAATAGGCCACCAGCACGATGTCCGTTATAGGTATAGAAGTATTGGAGGACCTGTAAAACTACTACTGGCTACACTTAATTAACATTAAGTCAAAAAGTCTATTTCATTAAAAGCTGATTATAATAACGCTACTGTTTAAGACCTAAGTTACAAAGCCTCTCGCTAATATAATTTTTTTTATTCCTAGTCTAGAATAATCCTACACACATATTTCATACATAAATATTATTTACTTTACTCACACAAATTTATTATGATTTTTCACACTTAGAACACTGACAAATACAGACAACATGTAGACATGTTAGACGATATTCATAATGTTAAATTGTTAATGTGCTCGCGCACTACTCGCGATATATCTTATATTTTCCAACAATCAACTACACCGAGATAGGGTCATAGTCTCTCTGATACATTTGCTTATTTTAGAAAATTATCGCCCTTTTCAAATGTCGAACTTCTAAGTGATTCAACTATACACTTTAACGGCCTCGCGTGACGAACACTCGCACGATAATCTAATTATCGAAGATGACACTTGGCTTCACAATTAATTAATTTAAGCAGTTACTATACCATTAATATAATTAAACTCCATTAATTTAGCTAAAATACAGTTTAGGACTACAACGACACTGTATTTGATTTTCTTTCCTTTTGTCAAGGGTGTTAACTATTTAGATAGAATTCTATGTCGGTACATAACACTTATTAATCCATATTAAATTACTACGATGTATTCAAAATATTCAAATATCAGTTTTCTTTTACATGCTAATTGTAAGTTGATTACTTTTATAAATATAGATATAATGTCGGTTCTATACGAGAGACATAATAAATACATTAGTTATAATATGTAGTACAGACGTCAAAGTTAATATTATTATGACGAACTTAATATATTAATATATAATATGTACTATATCATTATAAATGCCAGTGTACATGACATGTAAATACAAAATCTAATGTTGAATGTAAAATCGCACAATGTTGGTTACAGTATACGAGACACAAGAGACAAACAGTATATGTATATAATACGTTAAATGCAAGTCTTACAACTACACAGAACCAACACAACAAATGTATTTTAATATAAGGGAATAGCATTATAAACAAGAATAAAGTGACATAAACCAAATTGAATATATGTAGTTCGTGAACACATCTCGCTTGTATTTCTCCGAAGGGGTAGGCAGAGGAGTGTAATTAATACTCTCTGACGATTCAGCTATTTGGTTATGCCGGCCGCCATAGTGCAGAGGTAAGCATATGGCCATATACAGGACACAAATCTAAACTTCGAGTTACTACTAGGAATTTCAGATTAGAAAATACCAATAGTACCCGATCCATGGATTGAACCTTTCTCTTGACGGTCCTGCTTGAAATCACTCTAACAACGTAATGAGCAAAATTATTGTAGTAGCTCGGAGTCTGGATTTGAGCTCGGCGTCACGAGGCTCACATGAAACGTGTCGAGTGCACTACACTTCTGTCTAACTCTTCGGTGGTTATAGGCGTGACGTTACGTCTTATATATATGAGAATCACCTCGAAATACCATATTTACAAAAATACCTTGTTTATACATATTTTGGAAGCTGAAAGACTGTATATTCTAAATTTACAGATGTCAGAATATCAAACGTCAGCTCCTATAAAAAAATGCAAAATATACGTTCAGGCAAAAAGCAACGAAATAAAAGAAAATAAACAATGCAACAAAATTTTATTTCAAATCTAACAACAGCTTACTAACTATAAATCTAGTCTAATATTTTTCATGTATAATATCCTAACAGTTGGCACGCAAGTATGATTGCGTGAAAGATTCAATTATGAATCCTCAAACCTCGGCCAACGACGCATATTTAAGGTTTAACAATGTCGGTAGCTTTATCCGACAATTTCAAACTTTAATCTTTTAAAAACATTTGAATAGTTGGCACCCCTTTAACAGCACTTGAAGTATTTAATATCAAAATTAAACTTCATTAGTGTCAGGCTATTTTGGTGAGCCAACTATATATATTTGCTACTTTGTCTTCGCCCGACCATTCGCCTGCCAACCGAAGGAATACCCAGGAGTGTACAATTTGATAATTTGGTACAACACGGCAATGTTTGATCCGAAGAAAAATATGCACATGATCCACAATACTATATATACTTCCTGATTGAAAAACTCGAGGAGATAAGCGTAGAACAGCCAAAAGCACTGAGATGAGGTCCAAATCGCAGTTAAAAGAATACCATCCAGTACAGATGCTTTTATGTCTTTAATGATCAGTGGAAGCAGTGACAAGAACCATATGAAGTACTGCGATGTCACCACGCTGTTGTAAATCACCAAGACCGCGGCTTGGCAAAATAGCGCGAAAGGCAACGTCTCGGAATCATGACCGAACGCCACGCTAAAGAAAAACAGAATGACACTTAGAAATACGCGCGCTGTGAACTTTATCAAGTCAAATGTCACATCGGTCATCGTCAGATACGAAGTGTAGAAGAACACAGAGAAATTGTGTCTCGTGTCTTTCCTGAACAGATGGTAAACGTACGTCTCGAACACGAACTTCTCACCATACAACATGTACATAACGTATGTCAGTGTAAAGAAATAGACGGACACACTAACGAGAAACAACATTTGCTTCTTGTTAGGTAAAAGAGCGCGTAGTCCCATACTGATACTCGTGTTTCGAGTGATCTTATAATTGCCAAGATACAAATACATCGGAAAAGTAAATATCAATGGATATATACGCATATGAATAGCTAATCCGAGGCAAGTGCCCGACAATACATATATCATATTGCTGTTGACATTTTGACATCGCACAAAATATACGGAGGCCAGGATGAAGAAGCACGAAAAAGAGTCTGCGTTGCCGCGAGTTGATATTACGATGCTCAAAGGATTATACAGCCAGAATAGAGCGCTATACTTGGAAACTTCCGACGAATAAATTTTACCATTTAGCTCGCGACTAACACATGCCTTGATGACAATTCCTATAAGAATATCGAAAAAGGAGAATAGTATCTTGCCAAAGTTTTCATACAAAATAACGTTAGGTACCATCAACCAGGCGATTATAGGGCTGTAGCGGTAAGTGTGGCGGTCGTAAGGCGATTCGCCTTTTACCACATGACGGGCAGCGTCCGTGAAAACTATATAATCCACATCAGTATATTTCACGTCGAGCATCGAGTCTTGAATATCTCCGTATAGAATGAAGAGCAGACGGATGCAGAAACCAGCAACCATGTGACAGCTAGTGTCCATACGCAGCACTCGTGTCAGTGCCGCAACGGCACCGTCTGCAAAACGTTTAAACACCATCGTGATTTGTATATTCAAATTCTCGTCTTCAAATCCTTGGCAGCAGTCTGAAGACACGTTTTAAATTCCTGGAACTCCTTAACACATTCGTCTTTTTTCACTGAGTCTTCTTTGAGCAATACACAACGGGCATACAACGCGCCTTGTTTGGTACACTTTGCGAAAATGACTGGATACTTCGCGAATCTCTCCCTAGCTTTAGCCACTGAGTCCATATTACTTATTACTTCCAATCCTCCTCAGCGTTGTGGGCGGTTCTTCCAAATCGGGCTGATATCGTGGCCTGAAGAAGATGTCGTAAATAGGCTTCGAGAAGAAAATGCCTAACGCCAGAACTGTGAACGTGATCTGAAATGTTTTCGGGTATCTGTAGATCCAACTTCTTTTGCCAAGTGGTTGAATGCGACGGCGATGTTCCATTTCTGAAAATAAGAGACACAATCAATAAAATTAAAACTGTACCTCCGGGACCTCTATGAAAATTTCCACATAAAGGCTAATTTATACTGAGAAATAGGGTGTAAATGAATTGTAGCAGGTAATCAATTTCTCATACGACTGAAGATGTACATGATGTTGTTTACAAATAGTTTCTCTAAAGGCGAAGTCACACTGTTACACCAATTTAAATCTATCTGAAGAATCAAACCAACCTAACCAAATCAACTTAAATAAGGCGATGCACCAGAGAACCAAAGCTATCCCATCGACATAGCTCAAAGGTTTAGGAAGCTGAAAAGTTAGAAACATGTTCATGACGACGATGATGAAATAAGAAGTTGACGTCTCCTGTGTTAGTGTACCTTCAAAAATAGGTGCACTTTAGGGCTTTAGTAGTCAACTGTAGACAAATGGGTGTGAATAAAAATAGTAAACGAGTTTAAAGGGCTAGTTACTCCTGTGCATAAACTTTTTTGATGTTGATGTATGTACACAGGCAACCAAGAAATAGGACATCTAAAACATAGTCATTCCCCCACCCTATCCAGTCGTTCTATGTTAGATTTTGTAAAGCTCTTTTTGTCTTCCGGTATGACACAATTAATGACCCATTTATAGAGAGCCGATCAGGACAACGCGCAAACTTAATCGCATCTATGACAAAAAGCTTTTGTGTCCTGGGTCCTGCACATAAAATACAAAAACACCTTCACTTGCAATCAGTTTACAACATAGGTACATGTTATTATTTTGAGCCAGTGAGGACTCGTTTCATTAGCTCCTATTACCCCCCATTCCATATTTTACATTGTCCTATACCAGCAGTTACAGAATTTTGGAGTTTTTAAACTAACAGTCCCGCACATCGTTTTTTAACAGGCGTCACTCTGGAGTACTATTCTCCGGATTCCACAACGAAAAATTACAAAAAAGAATGATCACTGATCACATGAATTTATTTATTCATTAATTCGATTTTTATCCCCGAGGTGTACTTGTATACAATACCAGCAGAATAGACGACATGTAAAGACATGAAAATGATGACATGAAAAGACACAAAATGGTGGACACAAAATGGTGGACATAACAAACAATTTTGGGTTAACAAAAGATACAATATTTATCGAGGAAATGTTGAACATCAACCCTAGTCTAGGAAGCAATAATTCTATTAATATTAGAACCTAAAATGGTCGGCATCCTCGAATCTACTTATATTACCTATATGGAATAAGTAACAAGATTAGTAAGGCGGGGCCCGGTCTGTACCCATGCTGGCGAAATAAAAAACTTCAAAAGTAATGTGACATAAAAGCATAAAATAGACCATATTCCTATATATTATTAGATACAAAGATTTGATACACACCAATCGTATCCACATCATGATCGACATTGGCCTCCTGCACTGTCTAATTAGTAAAACGAAGGTTTTAACCCTGTTAGTAGTTACACTGCTAAAATAATAATTTTAACGACCAACATAACTAAAAGCAACATTCGATACGCGTATTTGATGATTTAAATGAGTCCTCCAGACTAAAAAAGTTTTTTCGGTGCAGCTCCAAGCTCACCGTCACAAAGACTGTCCTCAATCGATATTACGTAGTCGTTATCACGCATGCGTTAATATTGAGAGCGCTTGGCCCATCTGTAAACTGTGCTTGTAACTAATATTACAGTAAAATAAAATGAGAGCTTTTTAAGATTGTGTTAATCGTTTGAAGAACCAAGTAAGGATAAAGATATTTGGTACTATGTCGTCTCTGGCATAATGGTATAATAAATATTATTTAATCGTTTAGTGTAATTAAATCGAGTAAAAAAAACGAATTTGAGGTATTCTAATATATAGATACTATAAAAACTAACATTCCTGTAAATATATTCTGGATCCTATGCGAAGAAAAAGTGCATGATACTAACAAAATAAATTTGCTGATAGCCGTCTCTCAGAAATTACTGTCATTATTTTAAACTATGTAATTAATAATAAAATGTACACACAAACTACATAAACACTGCGTTACCATAAAGTATTTTGGACATTATAAGTATATCAGTCGCCAGCAGCTATTATAAGCATATAAGAACTATATTCGGACATTACAAGCATACCAGACGTCAAGCGTACCAATTCGATCAACCATCGCTATGTTAACCGTTGTTACGTAGAAAGTTCAACATTTGATTTTTTATACTTACCCTGATGGATGGGAGGATTAAAAATCTTTCTACAGGCTATTCTAATGGTATACTTGCCTACCTTGGTAAAATTAGTCGTTCTTAGTGGGCCTGTCGGTGACTGGCGCGAATTCTCTTGGCTCCAGCCTGTAACCCTCACACACGAGCGAAATCGGCTTGTGCTTCAGGCAACACTGGCGCATCGCCTCGAACACTTTTGCGCAGCGAACTTCTTGGAAATTGTTCTCTGAAATCAATAAGATTTTTTTTTAGATAAACACAGCACAATTAAAAATGGTTTCGGCGTTTGTCCCATAACTTTGAACTTTGTAATAACATGAAATTTTGCCCCGTTTTAAAATTGACTATGGGAATTCATGTCTGTTATGTTATGGGAATTCATATCTGTTATTAACTTTTCTTCCATTTAAGATTTGTTCTTTAAGTGTAAAATAATATTAAACCTCTTTGTGCCTCGCCTTTGTGCTAGCGGGAAAACGCGGGTTGTTTTAGTAGGATTTTAAAATCCAACAATCTCTGGCGAGATCAAAGTTTGAGTTTAGCACAATCATGGGCAGTTTCCAACACTGGTAATTCATCATGAATGTAGCATCATATTATATGGGCCCTGTGACGTCACAGAGCTATGTGCGTTGTTAGGATAAAAAAATATCGGTCGCTATAACGGTGACGTAAAACAACTTGAGTGAACCGACACACCATACTGGTGCCCCATTGGAAGGAGAGAGCCGAGTCCAACAGCCAACAGTGGGACTATAAAAGAAGTCAATGATGGTGATCATGCTGATGAATGTAGTAGAACATGTCAGATCGTCCAGGATACAGACATATGACTCTCTGTGTTCTCTGCCTACCCCTAAGGGACATGGAGGATGATACAATAACAATAATCAATGAAACAAAAACAGAATAAACAGTTATGTTCAGCCGTTCGCAGAGAGCTGTCATAAAACTGATAAGGTCGTCCGTTCAATGAAATATCGAAGTACAACATACACGTAATTTGTCAACTAAACGGATATTTTTAGATGATAGTGCCAGTAACATTGGCTGACCTCGCTCATTTCGCGATGTTACATCATTGGAACTCCGGTGCCTTCACTAGGTATTTATACATTAACCGGCGAAGTGAGATATTTGTACCGTTTTATATGTACCTACACCGTGAGCGCGGAGGAGTGATATTTTTATAGTTAAAGTATATATAAATGAGTGAAGAAAGTTAAAATGTACATACAGTATATTAAATTAAATGAAATATTCATTTTTTACGTTCACAATGTCTACTTATAACATAATACGTTTGTGACCCCACGGTATGAGATTGAGAAGAATATTACTATTTGCTATAAGAACCTTTATAACATTT
>DWDV01003347.1:0-10667 GCA_018245615.1 Mimoniades ocyalus | reverse complement strand
GTTGTGAATGAGACTGTTAAAAACAACATGGTTGAAAATGAGAATGTTAATAATGTAAAAGTAAAAGATGAAATTCCAGATAAGATGCCAGTCCCTATATCGAATAAGGAACCTAACAATGGTACAGTTGCAATCAACAATGTTGATGCAAGCCTCATTCCAATGCCAGAATCTCCTGTAACCGTCAAGTCTGAACCTGGCAAGGTGAAGCCGAAATTTGAAGTGAAAGAACATATTGAAGTTGACAAATCTAAAGGCAAAATACAAATTAAGAATTTAAAGTTTAGCGCAGTATTCGAAGAAACTGTTAAAAAGGCTGAGGAGGAGGCTAGAAAGAAAGCGGAAAAAGAAGAAGATGGTGAATGTACTCCTTCTTCAAGTGGTTCAGAACAAGAGGAGGAATTGAATTCACAATTTCCCAAATCATCAGATCCAGGTGGCATTCTTAAAAAACAAGCAGATGAAGAGATAAAAGCGTAAGAGTTTTAAGTACTAATGACATTGGAACATTATTGAAAACTTATGTATCTTATTACATTATCTTTTCAAATGTTTTGAATTACATATATGGTCACATAATTTTCAAATAATCATCATCATCAGCATATCTCAGTCCACTCCTGGACATAGGCATCTGGCTTCTGCTACTAACAATTCTTAAATATATGTATATAATTATAAAACCATCACCACTGATATTTCGAAATAAGACTTGGCAAAGTAAGAGTTCCTATATTGTTGGATAGATTGTAACATCTATTCTATTTATACTCTGCCAAATAATAGTAAAGTTACATGATTATGTATAAGTGTTTTATGTTTAGCCATATTTGTAAGAAATTAAATACTTAGATGCTATTTTTCAGAGTTGAAGAGGAAAAAATTTTATCTCAGAAGGAAAAACAACTGGAAAACACACAGAAATTACGAGTAGAAAAAACTCCACCTAAGAAAAGGTACCTCATCAAATACTTATGTTAATTCTTACTATTGTATTAAGAAGCAGTGATAGCCTAATGGCTTAGAATTTAACCTCAACTCTGATGGGCCCTGGTATAATTTCTCACATGGACCTTTCCCGTTAATAAGTCTAAGAAAATTGTTCTAAAGTAATCTTAAATATCCTCATAATGTTCTCTAATTGTAAGTGTGTATTTGTACTCTCAATGTGTGAATTTTGCCAACCTGCCTTTGGCCTGCATAGTGTCAGCATACCGCCTTATCCCTTTGCATCCAATGCAAGTTGAGACTGGAGATTTATACCTGGCAGTGAAAGAATAAAAGAGTTTATGATGATGTTAATAATTTGGCACATATTTCAACAGCAACATATTAGACTGACCCGTGGATGCAGTGGTTACGGAGCCTAGCTGTTTTTGTGCTGTGAGTTTTGGGTTCAAAACTCGTCAAAAAGAAACATTTGTATGATGTGTGTGTATATGTTCTGTCTGGGCATAAAAAATGTACTTATATATAAGTATATATTTATATCTACTTATGTAATCTATGACTCTGTGTTACCATAAAACAAGGTCTCTTGACTCTTTGTGAACAAATGCCTATGTGTGGAGATGTATCACGATAACACTATTATTAATATAATAATAATATACGTTATACTTTATTAGTATGAAAAAGACCTTAATTTTTGTGCACTTATAAAATCATGTAGATAAACAATGTCCAAGAGTTGAACAGTAACTGAATTGACGGACAGGATCATATATCTTAACAAATAGGTCGAATACTGATTAATAAAGGAGGTAAGAGGCTTGGAAATCAGTGAGTGTGTATGTGTATGTATGAAGATAGTGAGGAATGCAGAAAAAGCATGTCAGCTCTGCTACAATAGAGATATTTGGCACTTGGTACTCATCGCGTAACCCATAAAGGACTTGGCGTGATTATACAACAATACACATGTTTTATTGTTTCCAGGTCAAGGAGTAAATCTAAACGATCGCGTACAAGATCGAAGTCGCGGCGACGCTCGACTTCGAAGAGACGCCGTCACCGGACGCGGTCGCGCTCGCGGCGGAGGAGCCGTTCGCGGCGAAGGACCTCATCGAGATCGAAATCCCGGAGACATTCGAAGTCGAAGTCGCGGCATAGAAGTAAATCCAGGTCGAGACACAGGTCGCCACGGCCTCGGAGGAGGAGATCTAGGTAAGCGGTTGTTTTTTGTTTATCATGGGCTTAAGAGGCTTGAGTATCGGTCGAAGTTTGTTCATGCCGGCCTTCCTTATATATAATTCACCATTAAGTAAAGCAGAGATGTTGTTTGCGGTGGTATATTTAGTTTCACTTGGATGTATTGTATAGTGAGTAATGGATTAGGATTTAAACTTTTCGTTGATTTTAAAAATCGTTCGTGTAATTGTAGAGTTAACTATAAAAGCTTTGGTATATTATAAACAAGCATTTCAATTGAGACTTCATGCAATGACACTATGGCGACAGGTCTCCATCAGGAGTGAAGTTAGCGGATAGTGAGAAAAAGCGTCTTTTAGAAGTCGCTAGGCGGAATGCCATCAATATGCTGAAGAATGGTGCTGTTCCCGCCGCAGCAGCGGCTCTACCACCACATACGAGAAACCAAGTCATGGCGGCCATACACTCTGGAGGTATTCATGTTTTATTTTACTTTCTAAGGCTTCCGCCCAGGTCTTAATAGCAATGCAACTAACAGTGTACCAATTGTAGTGAAATACACTGCTGGCATGGTTATACTGCATCTATGCGATAAGCAAATGACATGCAACGTTACATCTTTATTGTGATTTTCTGTCCTCTAGCAGTATTCAGTGTTGTGTATAGTGATGACCATGCAAGTTGCACTCATTTTGCGTTTTTAAATTACCATATATATCATATGCCAGTGTGTATCATACATAATACACACTTCATACACACATCATAAATACATCATACATAAAATCAATGTAAAAATATTGTAAATTCACAGGTAAATCAGTAGATGAACTAACGGACTTCTGTAAAAATCTATCGAAGAAAGAGGCACTGGGGGAGCTCTCTTCTGTTTCCTCAAATGACGACGGCATGAGTGACAATGAGGACACCAGAGCCTTCCACCATCCGTTCCTGGTCAAGGATAAGGGACCTATTGTTATGAACATAAGAGTATGTACTTAAAATAATATTAAATTATTACACTTAGTGAAATGACATATTATAATTTTTCACTTTATTTTTTAGATTTTCTAAAAAAATATTGCTTTGTATACAACAAGGATTTCATAATGCTTGGATTATTTGTGAAATAAGTAAAACCACTAAAGACTGTGTTTAATATGTGAATTAAGTGTGTGTCATAGTCCAATAGATGATTCATGTATGATTCAACATTAACAGTTTCATGAAGTTTTATAAGATCACATATAAATAACCTTAAACAAAATATATTATGGTCCTATTGGTGTAATGTAGTATAGTAACTAGTTTTTATTGCAACAGAATTTCTATTACTGTTTTATAGTGTAAAGGATTTTGTAATAAATAGATGTTATGGCATAGTCTCTCTAGGGACAGCTACATTCCCTGACTGTCTTTGGGCAGCAGCGTAGGTGAAAAGCTGTGCTCTGTGGTCTCAATCTTACATGCCCAGCTAAAGGAGACCCTAAGTCCAACAGTGGACTGTGATAAGCTGATGATGACGATAAAATAAATGACTTAGTTGACTTAGTTAACTGATCTTAGTTGCACAGCCCATTTAACATGTGATTCTAATTTCTAATATTTATAAACCAATGTATGTTAAAATTACTTTCAACCACTATAAATATGTTATTTCTAGACAGAAACAGTCAGCTAGACAGTCTAGCTATAATAACATTATTAAAAATTTTGATTTGTTCATCCAGGGTGGAGCTCCTCTACCAACTAAAACCAACATATTACCGATAGCCAATAAAGAAGAGTTAAGACTGCAATTTCCAGTTTCTTCTGGAACTCAGCACAGAGAGTCAGAATGGGTTCCTGTGTCACCTAAGAAAGACGATATGGTAACAATTCTGTTCTAATATATTTTAATAAAAAAGCAACATCATGCCTGTAATCCCCGAAGAAGTAGGCAGAGGAATGTAGAACACTCACGTTCCACCAGTTACTTTTACGTCCCACTATGGAATAGGTGATGAGCCTATTGCCATTTACTGGGCATATACCCAGACTTCGAGCCATTACTAGAAAATCTAAATTAGAAAATTTTGTAGTGCTCGACCTGGGAATCGAACCCAGGACCTCCTGTTCAGCAGTCACACTTGCAACCAACACAATCGACAATATTTTAATACAAGTTTGATTCAGAAGACATCAATGCTCATGTTATTCCTGTGTTTTTGTCCTATTAACAAAAAGTACTGCAAAGATAATTTTATAAAAACGATAAAAATTAATAAACTCTGAAATCGATTTAGTCACTTTTCTTAGCAAGCTTGACTTATGTATTTTCACCTGTCCACCTTTCAATTCAAGATGTACGTCCACCTTTAGATTGATAGACATTCGAGCACGTCAGATCTACTGTTTTTCAAAATTAAAAAAAAAATGATATTTCATTTTATAAATCTTTATAAAATTTCCAAAAAGAAGCTAATCGATATATTTTAATTCACAGCAAGTGGCGAAATTAAATTCAAGGCCCACTCCCGTTTCTTCGCCTGAGATATCACCCTCGCCTGAGTAAGTAACTACATTCATTAAACAATTGAGGATTCATTGAATGTCTGAATTTTGATAAATAGTGCGTAAGATGTAGAAGAGTTTGTCTGTCATTGGTGCCATCGTCACTGAATGACAAATGTACTAAACAATCTAACTTAAAATATATATTTAAAGTCATGAATCAATGACTACATAGTAATGTCAATGAATTATTATGACAAATTGTTTAATTAGGAATTTGCTATACTAAGAATGTCTGAATGCTATATTAATAATGTCTGTTCTTCCAGAGCTCCTCTTGCACTGCCAGAACCACCAAAGAGTACACCTGTTTATTTGAAAAGTTTTACTTCGGGAAGCGGTAAGTCCAATACAAGTATTGAAAATTAGTTGTAATAAGTTTTTTAAAAATGAAAGGAGTTTGCACTGTATTTCTGTATTTGTATCGATGTCTATGTATTTCCAGAGCTGCACACAGTACCGGCGCTGCCCGCTCCCGGGCCGCAAGCACTGCCACCGAGCATAGAGGACAAAACTGTGAGTTATATATTTATCCACTCGCTGGTTCTTCGCATCCTGTTGGCTCTTCTGTGAAAAAAAAATATCTTCCCACTACAAAAGCACCCTAGATTTTCATCTGGACAATGATTGTCACCACTCCAATTTTCTTTAAAATCGGTCTGTTATTTTTTACTTAACAAGTGATAGACACAAACAAAAATGCCATCATAAACAGTTTTTTGGATTTTTGTAGTGTTAATACAACATAACAAGAATTAATTTAACAAATATTTCCTGTTATTAAAAAATATTACATATGCAATTTACTCGTATTTTACCATCATAGTTTTATTACATTATTATATACAAATATTCCCATTGGAACGCTTTTGATAGGATTTTTTTTCTAAGTATGCCAATCAATATACAATTTGGCAGTTTGTGGCAAATGCGGCAAATTTTAAAAATATGTGTTTATTTGCAAGGACGTGGAGTCCATCGTGTCGCAGAAGCTGTCGGTGATCCGCAAGGAGCAGGAGCAGAACGAGACCTGCGAGACCCTCGGGGTCAGTACTGTGTGTACACAAAAATACTAATGCTATACAGTATGATTCGAATGTAATATACAATTTAAGCTTGAGATTGGTGTTAATGCATAAAAATAGTATAAGAGATTACGATTTTTCAATATGATTGTGTTCACATAATATACAGTTATTATCGAGATTTTAATGTATGGATTTTCCCCTAAATGACTTCAATAGCATCCTAATGCAATCAGAGCTCGAAAATTAACTTCCTACAACTTGAAATGTATACCTATATATGTTTATATTGAGTAGTAAAACTACATTACAAAATGTCGAAAAGTTAAATGCATTATACAATTTGATTTTGGTCTCAAATATGTAGTGTTCCAGCAACAATAAGTTATAAGCGTAGGGTCACTTAAAAGAATAAAACAGTGGATACCTTTTTTTTATAGTTCGGATGGTCGAAAACAACTCTAGGCCAGTTCACGGGATCGACGGGAGCCAACATATTAACGCCTCGCGAGCTCGCCAGCGGAACACAGGCGTGGGCCAAAAAGGTACACTAACTCCTCACAATAGGGCACAATTTTGCTTGAACACCCTCGCGAGCTACACTGTCAGAGACATTTAACTTTGTTCTGTTCATCACAAAATTGTATAGGTCAAAGAGACTCACAAAAGTTTTCATTTCATTGTCGCTTTGATACTTTTCTGTAACGAAAGTAATATTTTAAGCGCATCGAATGGACATGAATTGATTTTGTGATGTCCGGCATTTTGTAACAGTATCAAACAAAACCTGACTACATTCGTTTTACGATATAGTCGATACGTTATAAACTCCATGTTCATTTGACTCCTTTATCGATTAAAATATCAAAATCATCGCATGACATCATGACATGAATGACATATGACAAAATAAGTCATGGAATGTATCGATATCCAATACTAATTTCAGAAGAGTCTAGAAAGTTCCATTTGAATTGTTTGATTTGAAATGATCCTTTATTTATTTTTATCACGAACCTCACTAGTCATTGGTTCTGTTTGATATTAAAAGCTTGTGATGTGCCAATTAGGACATACTGTATACAGAACGTGTATCTATAAAATATATATTTTATATACCTACTTATGTAATAATAAAAATTATGGTACTTTGATGGATATAATATACCGCGGTCTTACACAAAAAAAATAGTAAAATATTATATATGGTAATTTTATGAAAATCAAATACAATTTATTTTTATACTAATCGAATGATTACAGGTACCCTACACTTGGCATATATATAAATATATATCGAGTATTATATATATTGAGTTATATCAACATCGGTAATACGTCGTAAATAAACGTATATAATTAATCTATTGGCACATCACTACAGCAAAGCCTCTCTCAATAACTTTTCTTTCAGTTCGAAGTGTGCTACGGGAGTCGCGTTACGGTCGTCTGCATACGATCCAGTTGCGGCTCGGTCAGAACTGATAATACACAAGTATTATCCTTTCTGACCGCATTACGATCACGCTGTGGTTACAACATTGTTTGCATTGGCCCCCGGGAGGTCGTTGGCCGCGCTGGGTTGACGGGTTCTGTCTCTTGTGTACGGTCGAAAATTTTACCATTACACAAGATATTGTAGTATTTTTCACTACAGTAGCTGTTCGTAGCGAGTTCGTACAAACGAAACTCAAAAAAAACTATGAAACGGTTATAGGACAGACAGCTTGCCTTACGTCGCCACGGCCTTGTACATAATATGTACATATATTGCGACTACATCCAACGAATTTGTATTTGGAACAAGACACTAAATCTTGGTTATTTTTTTAAGTCATTCATTCCTCTTTTTTTAAATCACTTTATGTCTTCCGATTTAGGACGTATCTTACTAAAAGTGTATCCCACCCAAAAAATCGCTTTTAAATTTTATAATGCGACTAGTACTTAAACACGGAAATATTTTGGGGGTTTAATATAAGTGACAAATTAGACGTTCCAAAATCAAAATAACACAGCCAAAGTAATGAACGAAAAAGCAGTAAATCCTGAAACAATCAACATCCCCTCAAAAATAAGCTCTGTACCTGAAGTAAAACTACCCTCATTGTGATATTTGACGACGTTTATTTGTAAGTTAACATGGAATAATGACGATAATTGTAATTGTTGTCCCCAAAAATCAGGTGTGCTTATTATGAATTCAAATTAAGTATTATTATTTTCGTGTCAATGATAATATCTTATGTATGTCAATAATATAAGCTCGCAATAGTTCCCTCTGCGTATGTTTAAATTAATTATATACCTTTCATATTATTTAAAACAGCACTGGAAATATTTTTATATTTTATTATTTTTATTTTTTTATGTATTTATTTGTATAAAACCGTCGCTAATCGACTATTAAATCGTTATTTATTGTCATAACTTATACACAACTCTACAATTACGACTAAAATAAAACAAAGATTGTTGTAACCACTTCAGTAGAAATGTAATACAATTACGTATCGTGTAAGAGAGAACTTCAATAGTTCGTTCCTTACACCAAATACAATTATTAGGACATTATTAAATGATAATAATCATGCCATGGTACATGGCATGTAAATTATCATGATCGAAGCATACAAATATTCAGTTTTCCCCTTTTTTTCAAGACTGACTGAAATAACATTAAATTTAATATAATAATAACACTTATTTTTTAGTTACAACTAAGTTATTTAGTATTACCGTTACAAAAAAACTAGTAATTACAATTTCAATATAACCATCATTGTACTCGATGTCTGCGAAATGCTAAAACTCATTTCTAAGTCAAGTAATACGTTAGATTTTTGTGCGATTTAATCTTAGTTTAAAGTCAGTCTGTTCTACAGCATATATAATAATGATATAGCCTGGTGATTCCATGAGCCCGCATTTTACGCGTATGACTCAAAAATATGTAAATGCCTGTGGCTCCTAGAAAAACTAGGCTTGAATGGGGAATACGTGAATATTTGTTGCAGCTTTTATGTGATAAGGGAACGCGGGCGCCACGATCCGTGACGGTCGACAGGTGATAGACGCAATACTAACAATGTTGCCATTTCACAGAGGTAAGTATCTACTGGCGGGGAGAAATTATACGTGAAAATTGGTCCCGATATAAAAATTAAATGTTTCCAGGTTCTAAAGTGTGTTCGTTATTATTGCAAATTTTTTGTGTGATTTAAATGTGCTATATCATTTGTTAGGAATTGAATTTAAAATTTTTGCTTTATTCAACGGTTTGGAAGTGTTTTATATTGGCAATTTTGTTTTTATCTCGTTTGTAGGTATATTATCATAATATGTATGAGAAGTGTCTTAATGAATGCAGATCGAAGTTTGGACTGGCAGAGCTCCCAATGACGTTTCTTTACTTCTAGTGTTGACTGTGAAAAAAATAACTGGTCCCATTAAATATATAAAAAACTTTTAAATATTTATTTATGTATAAATGTATAAATACATTTTTTATCTTATTAATTTGCCGATTTACAGGTTTTGATTGTAACAATAATCGGAAAAGTATTTTGGTGTTCTTATATGAAAAAGAAATTCATTTGGGAATTATATTATTATAGTGCATATACATAATATGTAATATATATTATATTCATTGTAAATTAATGTCAAATTAAGGCAGTAAGTTGTTTTAAATTTTGCCCAAGTAGAGAATAATAACTGCAAAATGGAATTTGACCATCTAGGATCAATTAGTACGGGCGGCGCCTGTGGAAGGTGGCATGGGAATGCATCTCCTCCAGAAGATGGGCTGGACGCCAGGACAAGGCCTCGGCAAGGAGGGCACCGGTACACTCCAGCCACTGTTGCTGGAAGTCAAGTTGGATACCAAGGGCCTGCAAGCTAGAGAGGAGGCCACGAATAGATACGTCAGTATTATGTCATTTTAAATCCTTAAAAATCCCGTGGATGACAATAAACGAATAGATGGAGTTAAAACGTATCAATTTAATTCGATGCTTAAAAACAGTGTCCGCTTCCTATATTTCAAGAGCTATATTTGACTTGTATTGAATTGAAAATACTCTACTAAATATAGAAATTAACAATCGTTATTATTTATTTGCAAAGATAATCTCGCTTTGCATCTTTTTTTTAAATTTGGTAACATTATTTTTGTGCAGACGAGATCGCACCGGATAGGTCGGCGCGGCCCGGCGCCGCTGGTGGCCGGCGGCAAGCACCCGGTGTCACTGCTCGGCGAGTATTGCTCCAAACAGAAACTGGGCCCGCCGGAGTACACGCTGTGCTTCGAATGCGGACCAGACCACAAAAAGAATTTTTTGTTCAAGGTTCGCACGAATGATACCTCGCTTTACTTTTAAGTTACTGACATCCAAGGTTACCTGGTAGATGTCGCTACTGTAGTGGACAAAACAGTGTACAAATTAAATGTAAGTCTACTAAACACGCCTTGACGATTATATTAGAAACTACCTAGCAATTATACTCCCGGTAACATTAAAATAAATATAATGATAGAATTGATAGTAACTGATGTACATGTCGGAGATAATAGCTGGCACACAATGTACCTTAACGTTGTGCTATCGTCTCCTAAAGTGACATTATTAATAGCCCTAAATAAAGAAATTATGTAAAATATGACATAATATAGGACAGAATAGTCCACTTAATGTATTAAGATATGTATATGCAATGCAATATTACTCGATAGCGTTAATACTTAGTAATAATGAAGTTTAATAAAAGTTGATATATGTTGATAAATTAATTAATTTAATAGACGAATTAGTGAGCTATGATTTACAATTCTGCCGTCGCAATAAGAAAGGGCACAACGAACATTTTGTAAATGTTGAGAAAATCGAGATTGAAATATTTTTTGAATTTTGTTAAAAAAAACACGTTTAAAGTGTT
>DWDV01003346.1:0-10668 GCA_018245615.1 Mimoniades ocyalus | reverse complement strand
CGACCCGGGAATCGAACCCGGGACCTCCCGATCGGCAGTCGCACTTGCAACAAACACGACCAACGAGGCAGTCAAAAGGACAGTATAAAATTTTCAAACATACAATTTTCGAACCGCATTATATTCAGAGTTTTACACGGTAGGAAACGCCAAATATGCTGTCCAATCACAATCTCTACCAAACATTAAATGTAGAGCATAATTTCTACATATATACACAACTACTAATTAACAATGAACTGAATACGTTAGCAATTATTCATTAATTTAATGTTATTTGTAAAGCTATAAAATTGGTCTTTAAGCAAATATTAACACTATAATTCATTGACTTTACACAAATGGTAGCAATAAAAAACCCAGTCAGACTTAATTACAACAACACATTTTGAACAAATCCGAAAATCAAGAAATTAACTTTCGGACAGCCCCTACCGGAAATCACGCGGCGGAAGTGGGAAGTGATAAAGTTCAACTGACTTTCCGTAACATGTCGGTCACGCGAACTTTTTGTAGGACGTGGCGTGGAGTGCATGGAAATTATCCTAAATCAAACAGCAATCAAAGTCAGTATGAAATGTTGTGACGAAGAATGCTTTATATTGTAGTATCAAAAGCGGGGGGCTTTTGTACAGAGCCTTTGTTCTTGTAAAATACTATTTCGATTTTAATACCGAAACTGTCCTATTCAGATCTTCAATAAGATCTCTTTTTTACGATTAGGGAATGAAGATCTCTGAAGATCTCTTTTTTACGATGATAAAAGAATATCTCATTCATATCTACGATAACAGCCACAGTTGATAGGCAGAGGACTAGTAGTCGGTTGTCGCAGTTTTTTATTCTGATTTAATTTCTTTTAGTACTAATACACTTTAATTATAATCATGACTATATATAATATTAGTATCTTCTCATCGTCACCTGGGTTGACCGGTACAAAATAGCATTTGGCATTAAAAAAAGTACCAGGAACGTCCCTTTGGAACGACAGTAAAGGATAAATAAGTAATTAAATATTTATTGATTGTTTCCTAATTAGGTCAGTCTTACTCATATCCTGCCTACTCTCTACTGCGTGCTGTTCGATCCTGCAACATCAGCGTACTTAAAAGAGCGCTTTGATATCCTTGAGTCGTCGCATGACCGCTCATTGCGCTCTAGTGCAAATGTCACTTTGTGTTTTCCAACAGATTCCACATCACACTATGACGAGTCTTTTTCTGTCTTTGCCGTTGGGGATGTGGAATGCTTTGCCACTGTATATTCGACCTGCGTTGACCATTGATTCCTTCAAACTACTAGTAAAGGATTACTATCTTAAACTTTGAATATATTTTATTGTTATTACATATGTATTCATTCTTATTTTTATCAATGTAATTGTGTATTATAGCTCTTCGTACACCTTTGCCCCGTATTTAATGATTTCTTTTCTTGGTTTTTCTTACCCTAAGGTTGTTTGGTAGAAATCGCTTGTTAGCGATAAGACCGCCTTTTGTATATTGTCCATTTTCTTAATTCTTGTATATATTTGTTTCTCTGTTGTACAATAAAGAATAATTGTATTGTATTGTATTGTGATAAATAAATGCACACTCCATGTGGCATATAAACACTAGATAAATTAAAAGTATTATTTTTAATAGGCCATCCTTTTTGTTCAAATATGTTCTAAGCAAAAGTGAGCTTAGATATCGAACGCTATAGTTATACAATGCAACAAATTCGACCCAAATCTAAAATGAAAAGAAAACATCAAAATATTTACAACAATTTTCTTTATTTCCAGGTTCCCAAAAATGTATACGACCGACTTTGAAGATTATTGCGACTTCAATGACAGCATCTGCAGCACTGATTCCGGTTTTGATAGGTCCTACGCAGACTCCCTGGCGACACCAACTTCAGCACAAAATACTCCGTTCAAACACAACTCATCAGATCTAGGCATATCACTTACACCTACTAAAGATAGTAATGTACGAAGAAAATTATTTCCGGAGGGTTTTGAATATTCATTCCAGGAACCAGTCGAAGATATGAAAACTTTCGAGAAAAACTTATGTATTTCTGATAATACTTCAACACCTATAAAAAATAAAGAAAAGAAAACCAAAGATACAAAGCCAAAAAGGAAATACGCTAACGGTAAAAATAGAGTGACTAGATGCAAAAGTCCTACACAGATTCTGAAAATTAAAAGAAATAGAAGAATGAAAGCCAACGACAGAGAGAGAAACAGAATGCATATGTTAAATGAAGCCTTGGATAGGCTTCGGTGTGTTTTACCCACGTTCCCTGAAGACACCAAGTTGACGAAGATAGAGACGTTAAGATTTGCTCATAATTACATTTTTGCTCTGAGTCAGACATTAGAATCATTAGACAACATGGACTCGAGTCAAGTACCGTCTGAAGGGTTTAGTGTCAACTACGAAAAACTACAAAATTACTCCCTAACTGGCGAGAAAATAAATAAGGACGCATTCAAAGAAATATTCCTCCTACCTAATAAGACTGATGAGTGTAATTCAGACGGTAGTTACAGAAACTTTCAAGGCTTCAGCAAACCTTTCCCAAATGGATCTAATTATTTACAAACTTCCGAAGGTGTACTTATTAATGTTGGCAACGTTACAGTGTCTGTTAATAATAAAGGCGGGAATTGCATAACATCAACAACAGGCAGCGGATTTTTTACAAATCCTTCAAGTTACGGAGACGATTTGTATCAACAAAATTACTACAATCAAAGACCTAATGAAACTTGTAACAATTTTAATAACAACTACGAACCAAACATTCCTATCGTCACAGAAGGTTATTTTAATCAGAAGAATTATGAAATATTTAAAAATGCTTTTGAAACGGCCACCAAATGTCGAAGACCACCAAAACCAGATAACTTTTCTACCAGTTACTCAAACTATACAAATGTCAATTATAATTATAACGAGAGATACAATTATAGTGCCGAAACAAGTTACCCCCAAAGTAATATTTATTACAATGACCAAAGATATAGAGAGTACTATAGAAACCAACAAATTCTAAATGCTCAAATTTGATATTATGTGAAACGAATTCTAGTCATATTAGAAATACTATGGCAGCAAATTCTTGTATAATATTTAAATAACAAATTATAAGAGACAATAATGTCAAAATTGTAATATGCCAATAGGTTAAGCGAAGCGAAGATTTAATATTGTAGTCATATACTATGTATATCTAGTCATAATGATATGAAAAATTTATAATAAAATATATTTTTATTTCTTTTACTTACAAATTTTATTTGGATTCCCCACACAAACTACAATTAATATCTATTAACTAAGACTTATGTACCTCATAACAGTGACATAAAAAGAAGTTATGACAATAAAATATCATTTAACATTTAAATATTCATGCACTCCTATTTATAAATTAGGTAGTTGGTTTTCTTTACAAAATTTGTGAGGTTTTAAAGAGAGGAATGAAGTCATTTTAATAAAACAATAACGCCTAAAATGTTATAGTAGCTGTAATTCGAGTTATTTCATCTCCATTTATAGATTCAGTTAAACAGTAAAAGAAACCTCACGCTTGATTTAACGCCTTGTAATATACAAGCACCATGAATATAAATCAAATTGGAACAATGCTCGTTAAAGAGCGAAAAGTTGTGAATAGTTGCGCACCCCTGCGCAAGCGCATTGTTAGAAATCTGCTCCCATTACTGTTCCTCCTTTGTTAGTATAACATACAATTTTACTCTTAACACCGCTGTAATAAAGGCGGTTGTTGCCGAATATATTTGTTTGTTAGCAAAAACACCCGTTGGGTAGTGTTACATTAAATGTTTGCTTTGGAAATTCGTTACGGCCTATTCTGGTATCTGTATTTGCCTTCGTGAATTTGAACACGTCAGAAATAGGAATTCGTATGATAAAGGTATTGTGTCATTGAACCAACAATAGTATTATAACGCTACCCCTATGTAGCATCAAATAATTTCAATGTATTCCACTAACATTTGTTACTCAAACTGTCATTTTTGGAACACACATTTAAATTAAAGTATAATTTACGTCCTGTAACTACATCTTCGATTACATGAATATTAAAACCAACGTTTCAAATTCACTTTCGACCATTGTACTTAGTACTATACGAGGTCGAGTCAAAAAGGAGTCAATACATTTACGGTTTAGTATTACCTACAAATAGGAAAATATTTACTATAACATTATGTTATTTTTCAGAGATTGTTGGTCACAATAATTTTCCATTATAACCGATTCTAGATTCATCTATCAGAATCCCGTAATATAAGAGACTCATTCTGCCTCAATTCTTTTCAATTCTTTTTATTTTACCGGCTTACGATCCTATGTCGGCTTTACATACTCATAAAAGCCTTTAGTATACACCTGGTTCATATCACTAAACAAACCAACATATTTGTCACAGCTGTTAATATAATTGTTAGGTTCCGCCCTGAAATTGAGTACCGAAAATCGTGTATTATGTTAATTGAACAGATTTGTAAGCGTTATTAATTTGGCAATCGCAGAAGATATTCGTTTTCTTCAATTAAGAAATAGGAGAACTTAAGGAGAGCAGAGACGAAGGACTGGATGAATTAAAGGAGTAAGTATATGTGCAAGGAACGGAAGGTTCAAGATTATTAGAATGAGCATCGTGTGAATCTCTTTATTTTCACTACAAAGACCATCCTACGTTAGATGAAGAGTACATTCGTACATTCCTTGCAATGACCTTATATCACAAGAATTTTAGATGTTGATTATTACAAAAATTACCATTTAAAGCGACTACATAGTTTTTTTACGAACTGGTGCGACATGTGGTACTCCTAAAAAAAACTTCATAATAGCAATTCTGGGCTTTATTGTGATCTTCTGACGTGAGTGGAACTGTTGTTCTTCGAAAAAGCTCTTACTTGTTGCAGAGCGTAAATATATTAAATTATTCATAGTAATGTCACTGTTCTGAACACCATTAACGGTTTAGTTAACAGCCCAAATGGCAAGATCTTGTAGGGAAATGAAATCCCCACAAATTAGTAGCTGAATACTAAACGTCATACTTAGCGGTATCTCCCCATGAATCTACGTCATTTATTTCCCTGACAATACAGCTAACCGCTAATCCTACGGGGTATTGGGATAAATCCATTTGTCCCCCTCAGAAATACTCGCTACTATTCATTATTAAATATTGATTTTGCTAACAAGAAATTCAGTTTGTGGAATATGTTATGGCTAACTGCATGACGTTGCTGCTTACTTTTGTTTGATTTAATTACCTTTTGATCCTCTTTATCTATATGGACACTGTCAATATTTATTGTTGTCAATATTGATTTCATAGTTCTCATATACATATAAGATCTTCATTTTTTTTATTTCCATTACATACCTGCAGTAAAATAGAAATACCATCAAATATGTCATTATTTTGTTAATGAGAGTAGAATTAATTATTCGTAATAAACATTTAGCCTATGTTTGCTTATTCGTCGTCTAGTGGTTATAACACTGTGTTGCATTCGATCTACTATATTTGCAGACTCTTCATAGCAAACAATGACATGAAATCAAATATAACCACATGCTTGATGTTACACGTACATTAACTAGCCCAGGGCTAATTGTCTCTCAGTCCGTCGGTCTGTTTGGGTTCGAATTTTAAATTCACTGCCCGCGGCCCGGTTTGTTTAGTTAAACCAATATTTGATTCGTTTTTTAATGGAGTAGCTAAGGGTGCCTCGGGTTACTTTCACATTCATTAAGTTATGAATTCACCAGGAGAACTGGGATCGGAAAATATTTTGTTTGCTAAGCTGCCAACGATTTAACTTTTATAAGTTTCATTTCAAGTAAATTACGTATATTTTAAAGTTATATTCAAATGTCCACTGTCGATGAAGAGGTCCTGGGTTCAAATTTCGGGCCGGGCGGGGTTAGATTTTTCTGGTAGTCGATCGGAGTTCATTATCGTTCATTATCGGATCGAAGGATTACAGACGTGAAATTACATTTGTTACGTATTCAAATTTATTCTATTCGAATGTAAAATTCGATTGTCTCGTAAAAGAAAAAACATTTTTTCTACAATAATCGGCATATTTATCATTCGGCGATTCCTGAGTGACCCGCAGGGGACCTGTCGAGACAATAAAAAAAATAAAATTAATTATGTTCTCACAATTTTTATTACTCGCTTTCTTAATTTGAACAAAAGCTAAATTTCCATAAAGACCGTTACCATTTCAGTAAAATAATACATCTCTAGTAGCTATGTATGTAGTAACTATAGCTGTCACAATAAAATCGATTATAGACACCGACAACCCCTTACAAAATAAAATCGATTCACTAATACCGTAAGATGAATCGGTTGGACCACAAATTACCTTAACATATGACGCGATGTATTTACTTTTATCATTGCCAGTAGAACGCGTTGGTCTATTAACGACCTTTTTGCTTATAATACAGAGTTCAATATGTAACAGCACCTATTAAAATTATTTCCAGTTACAATCAGCACAAAAAGATCTTTGCATTTGATATTCAAAAATAGTGAAGTTTTAAATTGTAAATTGAAAAGTCAAACAGTAAATTTAATGTTTAGTCACCCTAGAAAACTCATTTTTTTACTTTCACCCTTACTTTTAGAGAAGCTTTACCTCGTTCACTAGACATCTAACGGTTATTTTGAGTCTAAACGCCTTTGAGAGGTTGAATAAGCATTGGCTTTTTCTTAAACATGAACTTTATGTTAGTTTATAACAAAGTATACTTGTACCCATTTGAATTTATTGCATTTATGACCGAGATCAATTTATATTGGCGTCGCTCCCGGACTGGGGGATTATTGATTGTCGTTGAGCAAATATGTGTTATAAATAATTTGTAGCACCACGAAATATGTATTTAGGTGCGATCGATTTGTTAAGGCCGCGATATTTATTGTCATTTTATTGCTCACGACGCAAAATGTTACATATGTATAGTCATAGGTTTAAAATCATATCTACGTAATATATCAGTACCAATAGAGCACTGGACACTAAATTAGCTGACCACACTTACATCTATCAGTTTCATTGTTTTGTATAGTACGCTATGGAAGGAGTTTGTTTTAGTATTGCTTAAGATGTAAAAGTATTGAAGATCTTATTGGCCTCAATGTGCTGTGACCTTTAAATCATTTTAATGGTGCCAATGACTACTTAATTCATAATTTTCATCTACATATTACTTCGTCTACGGCTCCACTTTAATTTTACTTTGGTCTTCTTCTTCGTCGTGTCGATAGCTGATCAGCCATCGTGGTGAAAGGATTATTCGCAATGTCCAGGGTGCGCCGGGTAGTATACGAGTATGTTCGTACTTAATCAGAAATACTCGCCGCTCGGGGAGGCTCTTTTCATGCATCCCACACTTTACAGTAATATCCAAATTTTATCCTACCAGTATGTACAGTACTTTAAATATTTGAATTATTCACCAAATTTATATAAAAACCTTTCCTGAAATTATTTTATTCTTCATAAAGGTCTAAACCAATTGACAAATAAACAACGTGAGCAAAAATTTTTTTTATGATATCTATCAAGAAAATTTACAAAAGTTTATTTTGAAAATTATAAAGGTACTGTGACTGTTTCTACTCCTTTATAAACTAACTCATTGTGCAAATCAAATGGAGTCGTTATAAAAATTAAGTTTGTAGGTATATCCAAAACCCATTTTTATGACTGGTACACATAAGAGCTATTATTATTAACAACAATCATAGTGGTAACAAAACAATAACTGCAACTATGTTTATACTCCTTTCAACCGAAAACACTTCAAGCATACACAACTGACTAAACGCAACAGGCTTTGCAAGAATTTGAACCTTCCGTCATTGCAATAAGAACTATAAAAATTATATCAGAATCAATAACATGATAAATAATTGAATCTTATAACTAGGACGTTAAGGTTCAAAATAAAGCAGTCTTGCCCTAGTTTTTAATATCTATTGTAACATTTGGTATACTTGTCCACCGATGCCCTCAGCTCTTGAGGCTGATTGAAAACCAACTGCAGCTTTGTCTGCCTGTTGATAGAGATAATAACATGACGTCATTGACGTTAAGAGCGCATCTGTAATATTGAACTTAATTCATAGTTTGTTAATTTTTTTCTGTATATACTTAAATATATTTTACGTTTAACGAGTAATAAAGACGCAGGCTATGTGGTTATAAGTGGCCAATGCTACACACATATAACTGTATAAAATTTCCACTAGAATCACTCTTACATTAGTCCTGGGTACGAAGTTAGGATTACCGCTTAATATGTAGCCTACTCCACCCATCGATCTCAAACTGCGGAAACCGCAGTTTCAGATTTTTTTTTACATTAGCCATTATCCGAAGTATACAGACATAGAATAGTAAGTGTAGTGGATTACTCGAAATTACAGCGTTTCACTGGTATGATAGTCACTTTCGGACATTTACAATTATAACAGGACATTATTAAATAAGGAGTTCAAAAAGCGTCCATATGATGTATGACCAAAAATCCAACCATATTTTTCGTACGATGTCGCAACTCTACCTTTCGTTGGAAATATACTTTCACATCTATAACAAATTATATTTTCAACTCTCCCTCTCACTGCAAAAACAAACTGCCGATTGCATCGCGGCAAATGTTAAAAACCAATATCCAACGTAACAATCGAACATCTATTTAATTGGATAATGATACGCATAAACATTTTATTTGATTGGTAACTCAACAAGTGGCGCCTAGTGGCGAAACGTGGCGCGCTGGCTGCTGGTCGCGTGGCGTACGCGTGCCACTGGCGGTGTTTTTACACCATCTGGATATGATCCACCATAGACACGTGGCTATTTTGTATTGTAATGTCTATTAGCATGGTCTTGATATCGCCAATATTTGTATTGTATGATAATAAACTGCAAAAAAACCCAGGCGTAATATGTAGCTATGTATATCATCCGTTAAAAGCAATGCTTTTTAAAAAAACTTGCATAAACTTAAAATAGAATTTAGTAAAGCTTAATTGAGTAATGACGAATCTAGGAGTGTTCTTAAGTTTCTCCTTTTCGACCGATGTTCTTGTTCTAGAATTGATTACTACACCCAATGAACAATTGCCATGAACTTTCTTGCAAAACTAAATACATATCTTACATTGTTTTCAAGCGGCTGAAGACTAGTGCCAAAATCATAGCATGTTTGATGCATACAGTAAATTGGTAATATAAACCTTTACAAAAAGTTAAAAATAATAAATAATATAAATCCGACATTAAAAAAATCCCACGCACGCGTTTCTCACGTTACTCAACACGGACAAACCATTAACACCAGCTAATGACACTTGATAGCAACAATATGCAACTGCGTTCATAATCACGTACTAATAACGTTTAAAAAATTTTACAAAAAATGTTCAAACAGTTCTCGTAACGTACCAACCCTGCGAAGGCCTTTTTAAATACTGTGTAATTGTTGATATTATCCCACTTGAGCCCGAGTGTGTCATAACTAAGTCTCTAATCAGAGTGCTCGAGTATCATCATTGACACCGACAATGCCCCGACTGAATTATAATCTGACAATTAATTCCCACGACTATTGAGGATATATTGTGGCCTCAAAAAAACTAATCGTTATTATTTATTACATACATGTGAGATTAGATATGAGAATTATTGAGTTGAAAGATTTGTTAAAGGGTTATTTAGCTGAAGATTTTATAACAATGAATTCTGTTAGTGCCGGCGGTAACAATTATATAAACCAAAATTATATAAGCCCAGAGAAATATATTATTATGAAACGGCGAATTCTTGCACTTGTAGTTTGCAGATGACATAATCTTGCAGGCGGAGTCACCGGTGCATCCGCAACACACTGGATACCCTAGTCTTAACTTGTCGAGGAAAAGGTTTTTTTCTGAATATAGATAAAGCCAAAGTAACATCATGCGTGTAAACAAGGGATGTAGAAGAGTTTAGTACATTTGTACACTTCACTAGTCACGTTTACGTCCCACTATGGAATAGGTGGTGAGCCTATTGCCATACACCGGGAATAAATCCAGACTTCGAGCCACTACTAGACATTTCAACTAGAAAATCTGAATTCATCAGCCTACCTAAATTAAAACCTTGTATATACGAGTATGTATAGTTAATATATAAATTAAAATTTTGATCGAGCATGCAAGGTACATTTTCTGTTTTATTATTTTGTTTATGATAAAAAATGTTCACACGGCAGCATGCATGCATGGCAACCCTAAAAATCGAATGTCCTTTTAAATATTGTGTAATTGTTGACATTATCCCACTTGAAGCCGCGCGTGTCACTTCATCACTAACCAGGAATTACGATTGCCACTTAAGTGTCATTAACCAGACTGGATTAGCAATGTTCATATGTGTATATTCTACACTTATTAAAAAATTCCCACAATAATATACGTAGCGTACACTATTTTGTGTCATATTAATTACTGTAAACATGAATTGTACTATAATAATTAACGTAACTTCACGCCTGTAATCCCCGAAGAGGTAGGCAGAGGAATGCAGAACACTCCCACGTTTCA
>DWDV01003345.1:0-10668 GCA_018245615.1 Mimoniades ocyalus | reverse complement strand
TGGCGGTTTGCCGCGCGCAGCAATTACGCGCGCAATGTGGCGGCATCCCGGTTTTGTTGTGCTCAACGCCCGACCTATGTTTAACAGAATGACGCGTGAAACGGAACGGCGCGATTCATTTTATGACGTACGTAAAATCACGTCTATACCCTTATGTATGTTCTGTAAAGAATTGCCCCGATTCGTATCTTTTCGTATCTTCGTAGATGGGAAGGAGATTTTTTATTTACGTAAAATCTATATTTAGATCTATTTTTTTATCTTCAAAAGAATTTAGGTGTAAGAATAATTCGATTAGTAACAATTACTCTTAATTGGTTATTACCATGTCAGCAAAGTTGGAATTTATCATGCTCTGAATTTATTATTCATAAATAACAAATAAATAACAAAAATATTGAAGTTAATAAATTAATATGAGTAATATTAGAAGAATGGGCAATATTAATTACAACAACATATCCATGACACATACCGCTTTATTTATTTTAAAGAAAACGACAAAACGTGAGTTTAGTCAAAATATTATCACGTAGCAGGCGAAATTCAAAATATATTTTTCCTTACAAACATATTCATTAGCGATGCAAATTTATATCATTTTCATCTAGTAGCCATGTCCTCATACATATGAAATACTCATTCATAAAATATTCAAACTGGTTTCATGCTTCTTAATTATATATGTTTGTACTGCGACAGAAAGTTTTACATGTTCATACATATTCGTTTTAAGTCCGCATAGCTTAAATTATGAGATGCAGCATTTAATAAATGTATTACTGAAAATACGATATAATAGCCTGTTTTAAATAAAAGAAAAATATCATATGTGTTCAACATATTGTTATAATATAACAAAAGTATACTTTGATTTGTAAGAGAGTAGAAAGTTGATAAAAATGTCTATCTTTGAATATCTGGAAGTGTCGCATCGACACCTGTGTATATTCACATGATTAAATAGCAATCTTTACATTGTTGTGAATCCCTAAAGAACGCAATGCCGTTGTCTGGACCGTGGGCCCAATCACTGAACAGTTAATGACCCTAGAATTGCATACATAGATAAAGCAAATGCTAACGTACTCGTATGTATCATAGAAATATTCATTCTTATTTTGGAGTCATACATTAAATAAACCAATACATATTTTCTTTCGTTTAATGCATTCGTAATATATACCTACATATAAAATTCAACTTTTTGTCCTAATAATATATTAAATATTCTTAAACTATACCAAATCTCACGCCTACAAAGATTTCTATTCACATACATATAGACATAAGTACTATATAATATATCACGTTTACAATATGTAGCTGCTACTCGTAACGCAGGCCTGGAGTTAGGTGACATTTAGGGTTGTCACAGACCGAGGTGTAATATATATTATAGCAAGGCATATTACGACTTACCACAAAATATTTTCTGTAGTAAAGCTCGAGTGACCACACACGTAGTTATAATATGTATTTCTTCCTTACGTCGTCAAATTTGTTAACAGACATACATATCTCGACAAAGCGACATTATTGCGCATATACTTGTAATGACAGCAATGATAGTTTTCTATAATAAAGCATAGCAATAATAAACTGCCTCGTTGGTGGAGTGGTTGCGCGTGCGACTGCCGATCTAGAGGTCCTGGGTTCAAATCCCGGGTCGGGTAGTATTAGATTTTTATCAATAATTTCTAGTCGAAATTTCCAGTAGTTGTCAGGAGTCAAAACTTGTCCCGGCAACAGGCTCACCCCCCATTCCATAGTAAGATGCAAACGTAACTGGTTGAATACGGAATTGGCGAAGAGTGTTCTACACTCAACTACGTACCTTTTCGGGGATTACAGGCGTGACGTTACGGCTGTACTATTCATAACACAGGCTTGGAGGAGTGTAAGGTGTTGAGCGCGCTCGTCGCAAGGAACATTCTAGACAAATTCAATTTGCGCGAACGCCGGGACTAGTCAGTTCGCGCGGCTAACTAACTGTGACGTGCGCGGGCCCATACCCCACCTACTCGGCGATTGTACACCGTCCTCTTTCATCCCCATTATTTGAAGTCCCGGGTGCTATTAACGATATTAGAAATGCGTGATCGAATACCCTGCACGTTTCCGGTTTTTCGCTTGTCCAATACATGTGAGTAGGTATATAAAAATGGACCTAACAATAGAGTGTAATATGTAAATTGAGGAAAATTTTAATGAAATGAAACATATTTTTCTTTATCGTTCTATTGAAGAGGTATGATATTAAATTATTAATGTAATTGAAGACATATGCATCGTCTCAGAGCTTTTCTTTAAAGTGAAGATGGTAAAAATGTGCAGGCGTCTTTCAGAAATAGCCGCTGTTTCCCATTGAAATTTTCAACAAGCCAGCCTAGTCAATGTGAACTGTTAGTAATATTATTGGTGTCAAATAGGTAACATATATCGAGTTAATAAAAAAGTAGGCTATCAAATTACAAAATTTAATTAAAACTATGAATTCTCTCAAAGTCTTTCTGTATTATTAAAAGTATTTTAAACGTTCACACTAACATACATAAAAGAAGCAAATTTATTAAGAGAAAAAGATTAAGAAAAATTTATTAAGAGAAAAAGATGTATACAATGGTTTCAATCTGCTCCTAGAAACGTACCATCACGCCTGTAAACCCCGAAGAGGTAGGCAGAGGAGTATCACTACGCTCGCAAATTTCACCAATTCTTCGATACTACGAGTAGGTACTAGAAAAAGGTCGTAATACGGTATTTAGTAGTATATGACTAAAAACATACTTCTTAAGCGTTATCATTTATAAATTATATAGTAAGCAAACTTTTTTTAACGACACAAAAAAAACACACCAGTGATTACAATAGCTTTCCTATTCCACGACATAAATACGAGTAGTATCATGCTAACATATATAATTTTCTTGCAACTTTCAAATAAAAATTCTTCTCACTGATTTCGATTATGATTATTAGATCGTCACACCGGACCTCTCACGGGGTAAGCACAGAGCAGCAAATGTAAAATAATTATAACAATAATTTGATAAATATTCCATCAATCATCAAGGCTTTTCCAACATCACGCCACTGAGATCGATTCAGCT
Organism: Mimoniades ocyalus; assembly: GCA_018245615.1. Classification (NCBI taxonomy): domain Eukaryota; kingdom Metazoa; phylum Arthropoda; class Insecta; order Lepidoptera; family Hesperiidae; genus Mimoniades; species Mimoniades ocyalus. Next base: position 7,555 of record DWDV01003345.1, on the reverse strand, counting down.
CTTCGTTACCAATCACTACCAGTCACTTTGCGATTTTCTATATTCAGTCATAACATCTTAAAGCTGATAAAAATCTTAATTCAAGAGGAACAAAGTTACTAAGTACAGCGGGCGCCGCGCTGCGAGCCGCAATATACGCTAACAGGTCGAGACAAGACAAATGTGTTTTCTCCGCCTACCACTATTACACGCGGCGGGCACGTGAACGAACGCCGCGCTCTGTCCTCTATTAAAAACAATAGCTTATTAATTTGGTTACATATTTCAATAACTCTACGATTAATTTAATGCAACATTTGTTTTGTTCTGAAATGTTCGCAAATATATACTTTTATTATTATGATTATGTAGTCACGTCAGATACCTTAAAAAGACAATTCTGAATGTTAAATGTCTCCATCACCATCACCATCACCAGTACCATCATCAACAACTTCACCCAAATCATCGACATCACCTTAATCGTCACTATCAACATCAACATTAACATCACCATCATCAACATCAACATCAACATCAACATCAACATCAACATCAAAATCAACATCATCATCATCATCACCGTCACCATTAATATCACCATCACCATCGTATATTATATGGCTGTCGATATCAAATAACAAATTTTAAAACTAATTAGATTTAATTTTATAAAAAATAAAAGTTTTGAGTACCTACAAAATTATATGTAACATAACAGTTTAAAAAAACACATAAATATCGTATGTAGACAAATGAAGCTTTCATTGTATGAAATCAAGATTGCGTTTAGAAAATTTGAATGTATCATTTTCATTTCATTTTTCATACTGCTCTCTTACACCAACACAAGCACCCACAACGAAAAGGAATTGAATATCAGTATTTATGCACTGTAATCAAAAGAAGAAAATAACTTCACATATATACTTAAAAATGCATACATGGCTGTATAAATCGTAAGCTTTCAATTGCAGCTTACAGTAGTCATCTCATGTTAACTGATGTACCTATCACATTCTCCTATTCTACATGTTTGTAATGTAAATGTATATTTACTTATTTTCGTTCTTAGTAATTTCTTAGTATCACTCATAACCCTTACTCTTAGAAATATGCTAAAACCTAAATTGCCATCGTAATTATCAAATCAAAGTATTCCCATAACCTTTAAATGCATATATAATTTGATAGACGGCTACATGCTACGGCGTAGCAAGATTCTCTACACGATTATGCGTTCGTTCATTTTTTCGATTAACATAATATTCCGAATGAGAAAACGCCGTAAAAGTTCAGTTTGTGATAACAGTTTGTTACAACAGACGTTCTCTGCGGTAATAATCGAGGTGGCAGTTATCCCGGTCACGAAACTTAAGCGGTTTATGCATGAGACATCCTTCCGTTCGTTTGTGAAACTAGGGTACTGACGAACAATAGACCGGATAGAGGGCAAGTCTCTTAAAACAATTGTCAGTCAGTTCTTTAATTAAAAATTACACTGATGAATACAACGTTATTCATGCAAACATGCACGTCTCGTTTCAGCCATAATTGAATTAATTACATTCATGAATTTGTTACAAAAGCAACTGCTCAGTTCGATAATTTATTAATTAGACCCCACAGCAGTTATTTTTTTCGTTTGCCATTTGATTGTTGCATACATTGTCATATTATAAATATTATACATGTGTACGTAAAACGTAACATCACGCCTGTAATCCTCGAGGTGATAAGCAAAAGAGTGTCGTACACTGCATGTATACATGCATAATACATGTAGATGTACTAAACCAATTTTCATGTATTGTTCATGTTGAAAACATAGTTATGTTAAACATATAGTAAAACATACTTAAAGAAAAAATATAGTCATCACATAAAATAGGTTACATTGTTATAGGTTAGGTTAGGTTATATTTTCGTAAATGCGATGCGAATTCTTTACGAACGCCTTTGAGGCGTTCGTAAAGGCGTACGGCCAGGAAATACGTATTTAACTGTTTTAAACAATATAAGACGAGTATATAAACACTTTAACTAGACACTCGAAACTCTAATTCGAATTCAAAAAGACATGAACTCAAAGCATACCGACATAATAACCAATATATTACACGAATCGTCATATACGTAACAAAAATCTTCTGTTCTCATACATTTTCAAATTTGCACGTCAAATAGCGAAATCGCCGTGTCGCAGATCGTCCATTTCCGAAAGGTATCGCCGCTGATGGTTATGACAAAATAAGTACGTTGCCGGCGCCGCGGAGTCTCCTCCGTTCTGTCCCCTCTAAATCTTGTAGCAACACGGTGTCATAATGCAAGCAACGCACAAACATGTCTACGTGCGCCAAGCTTGTTAAGTGGTTTGGAAGAAAAACATCAGAAAAACTTTTCTTATTGTCGCAGCCCATTTAAGACATGTACGTATGTATGTATGTATATACTCGTGATATGTATCACAACAGACGTAGCGAGCGCGATAACAAAGAGAACATCCTAACAAGATATATTGAGCTTTCAACGGGCGCGCGTAAAAATTATTCGAATCGTTGAAATGTTTTCGAGCTTTATTAATATTGAACAATGTTTATATTAGCGCACTGTCCCGAGAATAATAAGCAAATTGTAAAAGAACGGTACAAAGCGTCCAGTGGCCGCCTTCGCGAAGTTAACAAAACATCTCCCGTCTCGGCCCGCAGGTTGGTAGCTGAGACTTCGTAATAATAACCTTTGTAATTCTCCGAGTAAAAGTCCACAAGTTTTTTAAGTGTACCTCAAAGTGAGTTCACCGTTACTCTTCATACATTATGAAACGGACCATTTTTTGTCCGTCCTTGTATACTTCGACACTTAATTACTTTCTCGAAAATCTAATATTGTTACAGATATAATTGATAAGACAATCTTTTTTCAACAATGATGACTACCCATAAACATATTGTTCATTTGTTCTAATTACATTATGTTAATTTTCTTTGGGCTACAAAGATTACATTTCAATTAAACAATCATTTATTCTAGTGTCAAAACATCATAATATATGTTTCAATACCTTTACAATAATCCTCGCTTAAAAGTCTAAAATAGGGCATTCAGAATGACAATTACAGTAAATCGCTCTGGAATGTCTAAATTCATGCGTTGAAACAGCGAAGTTTTCGCGCGACATACAGAGTTACTCGACAGTCTTTTAGCGGATGTAATTTGGAAAGCGTTTAGGGATACGACGATAAAGTCGACACAGTGGAGGTAGAGACGTGTGTCCCCGTTGGAGTCTCAGGCGCGACTATGTTGGTTCTCCCGGTCCCGACCCGCGCCGACCCGCGCCCCGTCCGACCCTAGCCCCGGTACGCCGGAATATTTTTTGTGGGGACATCATAATAATAGCTCTGTATTACTTCAGGAGAAATTCCAAGAAGTTTATAACTCGAGATGAGTTTCGTGTTCCTTGTCATAAATAATAAAGCGGTCGTCGACTACAACGTTGTGCAGATTTTAAGTGAAGTAAAAATTCAAGAAATAATTTTTCATTTTCGGGGTCCCGAGTCAAAAGAAAATTGTTGGAAGTTTCTTCTTAAATTAATGAAGATTTCGTGGAAGTTGTGCAGCGGTGACTCCGTGATTGTTGATACGACCGGATATTTACAACTGAAATAAGTATGTTCGGAAAAACAATTTAATACTCTCACGATAGACGCCGAATGAAAGTGTAACTTTAAATTACATAATAATATAAGTGATGTATTTTGTACATGGAACTGAAGCATAGAAGCCTGACGGTCTGGAACAGTTGGAACATGTTTCGCGTGATCGAGCCGTTTGTTAGTGTCGCATAATGTACAAGGGTGACTCGTCGTAACTCGCGCGCGCTGCCGCGACACCCACATTCCTTTCATACAAGCCGCATGATAAATTGCATACAATAAAAAATACACGTTGTTATTCAATTCGGCGACTTTACAACCGTGAAGGCGGAGTGTGTATCAATCTGACGTCATAAATCTCGCTTAACGTTCGAACTAGCGCTAACGCGACGCCGTAGCGAAGTGGAGTTACTATTCTCGACTATGCTGTCTACAGATTCTACTTAAGTTAATGGATAAGTTGCGAAGGCACGGAGTTTACTTTGTGTTTTCAGGTAGACGGACTTGATCGGGAAGTTTTCTTCGTTAATTTGAACAAGTCAGGAGATTCACAAGCCTGTCAGTAGACTTCAAGGAACAATGCTTTTACAATGTTGATAGATAATTTAGTTATTAATATCTTTTTCACGGATGCCTACAATATTTCGATTAACGCAGACATGATCTACATAATCAAATTTTAATGTAATTTAAATAATACATGTATAAATATTTGTTTTTATATATGAGTTATCGTAAATTGTACTCAGTGTATGTTCTTATATACGAGTACATACTACGAGTATATTGTGCAATAACACACCCATGTGTGTGACGCGAGTTACTGCCGCTTCATGGTGCGTGGCAACAAATTACAGCAGAATTACAAGTTATTTTCGAAAAAGAAACTCAACGAAAGTTCTTCGCCTAAAGAATTATGAAGATTAGCATAACAAAGTAAGCTGAAACTGTGTTCGAGAAACGCACACTTGGGCGTACCATTGCTATATTTACGTAATTTAAAAGTGAAAGTTTTAGCATTAAAATGTAAATAAATGTGGAAGTGTAAAGGTGAGAACGCGAAAGCTGAGTGCGTGTGTGACAAGTGATAAGTATAGAAGAAGCACAGTAGGTCCCTCTGCCTACCGCGTAAGAGATTTGGTGTGAAAATTTATATGTACCTATGCATGTAAAGATAAAGTTGGGAATTGTATGAATAAGGACGGATAGCCAGCCCTAGCACGCGAGGCATGCGTCGAACGAGCAGTCTCGGAACGCTGGCCGGTCACTCGCTTCCGCTACCAATTACGCTAATGGAATTTATTTCATTTCAAACTCGTGATTTTTCAACTGGAGTCCCCAATGTGCACTTGGAGTGCTCTTACATCCGAGACCCGGCCGCTTAGTTGTACTTTCCGTAACCGCTACACTTTGTTGTCTCCTTTGGAAAATATCATCTTGGAATCTCCGTTAGAATAAAAAGCCATTTATCTTCAAATAGATTTAAGTTGCAACTTCGTATTGATCACCTATATAACTTTAATATTTTTGCTCGTATCGAAATAAAATTCGTTTAAAAAAAACCGTAAGTGCCCTTGTCTCGAAACTTGCACACCTCTGAAGAACTTCCCCTCAGCGTCTAATATTAGTCAATTAGGTATTCAGAACGCGCGCAGCGCCCCCGCCGCGTCTGCGGCCGGCCGCTTCAACTTATAATCTGTCCTGTGTGCACCGCCTCTAACGATATTGAATTTCCATCAATACCGCTGCCCCAGCAATAACTGTCCACGTAACTAATTTTTAACGTATATCCGAAGAACATTGTAAAGATTTTTCTTTTAAATCCGCTAGGAAATCTATTAACTCAAGTTGTCAATATTGAGCAACTATTGTTGTATATAGTTACATTATTACAACTGCAATTAATATAGACATTCTTATTCCTACACCTGGTGTGATTGCGGCTTTATTATTCACAGTGACTTAATTTACTGTGTGATTGTCGGTTCCTACTAGCATTATAGCATTTATATTGTTCTGATTATGTCAATAGTTTGGCAACCACCACTCACCACCTATGCCATAGTGAGACTAAAATGTAACTGGCGAAAAGTGTGGTTGTACGCTCCTCTGCCTACCTTTTCGGAGGTTACAAGCGTGATGTTACGTTTATGTCACTAGTTTCAATATACATATGTCAAAAAATCTCGTCTACCTAACCAAGTAACCACAACTATAGCTTGAACATTTCGTTCACATTTCACACATACACGCACCCATACACACACACACACACACACACACACACATATATATATAAGCGCTGGTTCCATCACTAATATACGGTAGTGTATATTCGGTAGGGCAAAGTTCAGAACTATGTATGTATGATGAGAGTAAAGCTGATCAAATTAGGAATGATGGTATCAGAGTACGATTTGGTATGAATGAAGATATAGTAAATACGATTAAGAAAGAAGTGCGTATGTGGTTGGAACATTTACAAAGAATTTGAATGAAGAATTTAAATTGACAATGGACTAAGGAAGCAGATTTACGAGGTCAATGTGAACGGTATCATGACAAGGGGCACTACTCGGCATACCTATTAAATCAAATCAGAGATCCCCTAAAAGGCCAGATTCCAATTTCCTGTAACAGACGAGTATGTATAAAGACTAATGAACGTAGAAGCAAAAGAATTTTGCTGAAACCGTAACTAGCGGAGATCCTTAATCTGTGACTACCTACCACATGCGAAGTAGACATGACAAATAGTAAGTCACTTAATATTACTTTCAGATGTCAGTTTAAAAATTGCACAACATTATACCACGCCTGTGTTTCCACGAAGGGGTAGGCAGAGGAGTGTATTACGTCCACGTTTGGTCAACTATGTCACACGTCCCATCTAGCGGGTGAGCTACATTGATAAATTACGTTAATATTGCTAATCCAATATTTATAACGGACAAGCTTCTCACAGGACAGAGGGAAGGTGTAACCGCGGCCTGCACACAGGCAGCGGGCCGCAGCGAGGCGGCGCGGCGCGCAGCCTGAATACCTAATTGACTAATATTACTTGCGAGGGAACTCCTTGGAGGTGAGTACAAAACTTCCCACAAAGGGCACGTACGAATCCCACAAAGTCACTTTTTAAGTGTTGCCACGCAACGGATTATGACAGGCCATTGTATATACATTAAACTAATCAAAGTGAACTTTTAACTCAAGTTTTAACTTGACCTGAAACAGGGATTGAACCCACAACCTATTGAACAGCAATCACACTTGCAACCACTACACTAATGACGCAATTGACATATGATAACCTTGGTTTATCCTCGGTAACTACATAACCTTTCTTTTTGTTATCATATTATTATAATACATAAAAGTACCTATATAACTAATATATATTATTTGTTCGACTCTATAACATATCATTTGCCAACACGTAACTGAAGCAATGTTATTTTAAAAATCGCCAAATCTTATCAGCTATTTAAAACCTTATCAAGATTGGCAAATGCCCCCGAAAGCATAGATTTGCAAAACGACAAGGTAGTTATTCAGTAACTTTAATTTTCAAATCCCCTTCAACAAACATAGTTTTTAAGACAAATGCTTAAAGCATTACTGAACTAGGGAACATTCGTTTTTATTTTTCAATTTTCACAATGTCTCTTCGAGAATTCCTAGACCTTTTCTCTGCTGATATACTTCTGAGGTCCTTATACATGTCTATAAAGTATAGAGAATTAAATAACGGAGATATTGGACAAATACCTTCTGCCTGCCATGTAAGGTATCTGGCGTGATGTTATAAAATTAATAATCATTATAATAATAATATAATAATAATAATATTATAATAATATCTGTGGACATATCACACTACGTTAGTCTAGCCCCGTGCTAAGTACCGTAAGGACTTGTGTTAC
>DWDV01003344.1:0-10669 GCA_018245615.1 Mimoniades ocyalus | reverse complement strand
TCTTGCATGTAATTTGTAATAGAGTAATAGACTTTTTGACATAATCGAAGCTTGTATTTATATACTGTCAAACTTACCGCGTTGTTTGGTAGTTTTTATAAAAGCGTATACTTCGACCTACAAACGAGTTAGACACTTATGAAGCCTAATAGTGGGCACTGCAAGTTTATTTTTATTTCTTAAATTTAGTTGATGGTGATCACTATACTTGTTAAATTTACTAAGATTTTTATGGACATATATCAGGTTATCATAAACACGAGGGGTGATCAATAAGTAATGATAATCAATATGAAACAGAATTATTAGATATATTCGACTCCATTGTTATGTACAATAAATTTGGTGTACCCTGATTCGAACATGGAAAAAAGGACAGATAAAGGTATGGCTAAACGTAGCTAAAAGTTGATGACAGCATCTATCCGCACCAATGACGACAGAGCGTCATCATCATCATTCATCTATCTTGGTCAACAGGTCAAAAATACTGATTGATGAACTAGAAATCTATAGAACCAACGTACATGTATGAAAAGAATGGTTGATAAATGTAGAAGGACTGCGTCAGTTAGGTCTGGTCGGTTAGTTATATTTGGTACTCAGTTTTTTCTGCCTAGGTCGTACGGGACCTGGCGTTATCATATAATACTACTAAAGTCACGTTTTTGGAGGCAATAAGAACGCCTTTTATTATTATTAATATTTGTAATTATAAGTCTCTATTGCTACCTATAAATCGTAATTGTTTTGGCTTATTCACCAAATGAACAATATAAGTTAAATTATACGAATATACGAATCTCGTACACTAACATTTTGATTTGTGTTACAGAGCTTCCTTACTTATTCTACAGCTGTGAATTGTGCAAGATTCATTTCAATAAGTTATATCTATTAGATATTTTAAAAACAATGTGGTATTACAAAAATGTTTTAGCGAACAATAAGGTATGTCTGAAATCTATTTCTATCATTACTCGTATAAATGTAGTTTGATGGTTTATAATATCACTTTTAGCATACCGTTATTTTACAATAGGACATAGACGTGCCTTTCATAGATTTACTCTACAATGTTGTCATTTTGTATTCAACTCTTTTATCGTTCTACCGTTGGACAAGGTCCTCTTTCCAAACTAAGAAGGGTCTGTCATGCTGGCCATGTGCGGCTTTGTAGACTTCACCCGCTTATATAATGTTATATTCAGATGCCACTTACAGATCCTACAACTATATATGTAGATATACTCGTATTGGCAAACATAGCGCGGAGGTGGCAGATGATACGCGCCGAACGGCTGGCAGTTGTTGAAAAACAAGAGGTAGTGACGTCTGAAATGGTGACGTCCAGAAGTGCTGATGACGACATGTTGCTGCATTGTGGAATATAAAAAAATATGTGTTAAATACATTCGCACTTGCATAAAGTAAGCCCGTCGCATGAATCGGTATTCTGTTTCAAACAAGTCCACCCACCTTCATTTAATAGTTCGACGCTTCTTTGACGACTTAGCTTACTGATTTCATTGTTCATAAAGTTTGCTATTACAGTTGTTTAGTAAACGTATTGAATGTTGCGATTTCCACAAACAAAGCAATTAAGAGAATACATTGAATTGCAAACAAACTACTAGCCGATTTGGGTAAACTAGACTCTTCTAAAAATTCACCCGCTCGGCCTAAGCTGATAAATCGACTAAACCAGATTGGACAATAAGATTAGATTAGTCAGCAATATACTTACAGACAATACTCGAAATCGTAATCTATACCACTGCTTCTTCATCAGTCGTCCGCGGATCAATGGCCCTTGGTGTTTGAAAGCATGTGACGTGATGCGCAAACCATTGTACAATGGTCATAATTAATAAATAGTTTTAAATTTACGCATATTTGTAGTATACAATCTTCTTTCCCACTTCATAATGAAATACGTGTTTCTTATATACGGTAATTTTATAATAATAATGTATACCTTTAGCATATAAGTACAGTACCTACATGTATAGCACTAGTATAACAGATCCGTGAAAAGATAAAAATTAAAGTAATGATCCTCCGACAAAACGGTTCAAAGCCTAGCTCTGTTAATATCAAGACCATGCCTTCAAAGCCATCGAATATCCTCTGAAAGAATGACGAAACAGATATACAATGCAAATGTCGATGGACGCAGATGCCGAGGGAGACCAAGACTTACCTATCTAGACCAAATAAATAAGTTTTCATGTGATGGGGACGTTAGAAGTCTCCGAAACCGGCGTGCATATATGAAGAGAGTGATGAATGTGGACGAATCACGACAGGTGTGTAAGAATAGAGATATTTGGCACTCTGTGCTCTCTGCCTACCCCGCAAGGGACCTGGCATGAAGATATGTATGTGTGTAAAACTTCAATTACTTTTGACATTCTTTAGGTAAAACCTTAAATATTTTATATTCGTTTATTTCTCATATAACATAATACCGCATGTTTTTCAATAAATTGTATCCATTCAAGACATATTTCACGTGGAAAATTGCTTTATAAATCATTATTCACTGACACAATGCGTGTCGGCGGCGACGTTGATGCCACGTGTGGCTGAAACCGCACTCTGTGTTATAGGAAAATTAATGAAAATCTTCATGCCTTTGTTAAAGGAAAATATATGCGAATAAATCAACGAGACCAGGTATAGAAATTAGCTTTAAGTCATTGTTAAGGAGATATTTAATGGTCTCTATGTAGTACAAATGAGTGCGTGACATCGAAAAATTCCGTTACTTGTTAGTAATGTGATACGATACCAAAAACCGATGTAACAATGGGGCTGGAAGCGTGGTTCATTAATAGTAAAACCAATAATGCTTTAAAATAGTTAGCCGTGTAGTGCCGGCGTAGAATTGCACTACCTCTTAAAATTTCAGGAAATCGTAAGAACCGAGAGAGGAATTATTCTAGGATATTCGAAGCAGCGTCTACTTGTGTATTACAACATGTACTGCGGTAAGCGATGCGCAACGCCAAGCGTGGTAACTATGGCAAAACGCCCTTAATATTTCAGTCACAAAAAACCCAGGCCTTCAGTCCCCGGCGGTCCCACTATTCCCGGCAACGGCCTGAAGAATACAGCGGGGAACCGCTGGATTCGGAAGGTCTCTTCATACACACAGGCCAGTATTGGACTACCTAATGTAAAGACTACCTAATGTAAAGATTATATTTTCTTTAAAACATTTTAGCTCATCTATGTACTGTACTTTATGCGAAACACATTTTTTATCGAATATTGCCTTGTAAATCATTATTCACACACACAATGCATGTCACCGGCGACGCTGACACGATGTGACTCTTGAGACCGCATTCTTTCTGTAATAGAAATATTAATGGAAACGCTTCGTTCATGGAGTACTGTATTAAAATTTGAGTCACATCATGAAGTAAGGTAAGTACTACTGAAGAAAATAAATAATTGTGTAATTGTAGTAAATTTGATTTTTACCTAAGTACACTTAAATTACACCCGATAGAATAATTGAATTGTAACGTCACTTTTTTTTCGACGTTTTATCACTTAAGTCATTCAGTGTTGGAACGTGGGTTTGCGCTCAGCATGAGAGGGTTAAGGCCATAGTCTGTAAAGCTGGCCAAGTTCGTGTCGGCAGACGTATCAGAAATAGTTTTTTTATGAACAGTAAGGTGCGCCGGTTTCCACACGATATTTTCTTTCACCGGTATAGCAAGTGATTTTTAACCTTAAAACGCACATTTTGTAAATACGTGCACGCCAGAATTTGAATCCGGGCTTCTGGATTGAGAAGCTGAATTTTAAACTACTAGGCTATCACTGCGTAACATTTTAGGCCGCTTTAAGCCACACTGTATCATTAGATTACGTAAGTGTCTCCCACAGATATATGGGTTTATATATGGGTTTATATATAAGGGTTATACATAATATGTGTATGTTCTTTATTAAGGTAAACTTTGAGTGCATCTTATTTTTTAAATATTATTTATCTTTTCAGCACGTAATTATATCTCAAAAGTGCGATAAAAAATTTGGAAACTGCTTACCGTGTTTTATCAAATACATACTAAAATCCTTCATAATTACCAGCGGTTTCAAAGCTCTGATTCATCGATGATTGGTTATTACAAAACTAAAATGAAAGTATTAATGTGAGCGTCGTGTGTAGGTATATATAACAAAAATAAAAATCCATTTTTCCGTCGCGCAGTAAAAGCAAGCAACACCATTCAAAGCTCCATGTAGCTGTACAAACAAATGTATTCATGATACGGCAGCATGTGTCCGTAACGCGACACCAGGGGGCGCTGGCGTCGCGATGTTTGCACTGAAACCGAATGCGGCGCATTAGAACGGCTTGTTTTGTCTCCATTCTCCATTATCTTCCTTTTGATGCCGACTGGGGTGTATGTGCGACTAGAAAATAATACAGCTCATAGATGACACAAAGATTAACTTTGTCGACCATATGCCTAATATATTAAATTTGAAAGCAACCATTAATAAAAATTGCAATTGTTCCAAATTTAAATTTATTTAATCATAACAAAATAATTAATGGTATTATGATACATTTTTTTACAATTGGAATAAAATTCAATCTAACGTTAACCTCACTGATATCTTGTATAGGTAATTCAACGGAAGGATTTTTAAGAAATAATTCCTGTGTAAAAAAAACTAAAACAATCTGATTTAGGGAGTAGTAACAAATTCTTAATATACTTAGATTATACTCAGTTTACATATAATCTGTACAGAAACAGTCGTGTATTAATATCTAAGTGCCCAGGAATACTAAATTCAATGCATAAAGTATGTATAAATTTGTATATCTAATCCTTTATATTCAGTTCTATAACTAGAAAAATCTAGTGGAAAATATTTATAACATCCCTTTGTTGCCGCCTCTTGGTGAATAAATTAGACGTGTATGTATTAATTGCGCCTGGATTTACAACTATGCCGTGGATTTTACCAACATTCCGTATATTCCCGGGCGCTAATTGCATTTCGCCTTGTTTGAGTTTTGAAATATATCTCCTTTAAGATTCCAACATTATTACTGCTTTGATATTAATCTATTCTCATAAAGTGCACAATAGCTGCTACAGTACAAGTCATTATGCGATTGTCTTAAGCAATATTCGTAATAGATTTTCCAATGATGTCATTAAAGTTTTTATGTCTTAATGTTACGTTAAGACTTAATGTTTTAGTATATTCAACCACATGATTTAAAATGTCATAAGCTCCATATAGAAAGGCACTGTTTACATAAAGTTATGTTGTATTACACTGTGCCTACCTTTTGGGGATAATAAGTTACTTATGCGTGTATCATATTTATACTAGGAACGGAATTTTGTGACATTGTGTTAAATATTGCATGTATGTACAGATATATTGACACGTTTCTTAACACTACAAACAATGATGCCTTTGATAGAAATATGCTTAAATTGTACCTAAATCAAATAAGTATACATTACATTTTTAGAAAATCTAAATAATATTTTTAAATTATTACCAACCATTAAAGGTACAATCAAATATAGAAGGAACAAAGGCGTAAATTATAGTTCATTAGGCTATAAAGTTGTAACAAAGAAAAAGAAAACTTTTCCTAATGTTAGAATTGAATGAAATCATTATTTCGACGCTGAGAATTTTTGCATTTCCTCCAATTACCGTTTGTTATTTTTCTACTACATTTGACTTCATTTTTATATTTTATAGCCTACGCTAATCAGTGTATTCCATCAAAGAGAAATTAAAACGGTAATGATGACTTTACTATACGGATATGAAAGCGCCACCCTTCAGTTGCTTGTCGGCTAATTAAACGAAACTCTAGTTGCTTTTATTATTCGGATATTTTCTTGTAATCCGAGTAATACCGAAGCAAAAGATTGCGTGACTGAGCTAACGGAAGTCGAGAACCGGAAACTAGCATTTGCTATTCCCTGAAAGGCCCTTTCGAGAATTTCTGTCTCTACCTTTTTTCGTTCGATTTCCTTATAATGTGCTTTATTTTCTGGTTGTCTTCTCTACAACGATATTCGCATTGGGCAGACGAGTTTAGTCTCGGGTGAGTTGAGATTCACCGCCTAGAGCCAATTTATAGCCAGCCCTGTCAGACGCAGCTACTCTAAACCTTACTAAAGTTGGTAGTAAGTTAGTAAATATTTACATAAATAAATAATAGTTAAACCTTCAATATTTCAAACTTGTCTCTGGGGTACACTATAACTATTATAATTTATTGAATAATTGTATTGAAGGTAAATATAAAAGTAACAAATAAGTACATGAAAAAACATATTGGAATACATGTTAGTTGACTAATAAGCTGGTTAATAGCACACAAGTTATGCGATGCATTCAAAATAATGTTACAAGAAATATCCGGTAATGTTGTATATCAAGGTCAATATTTGTAACAAAAGTTACCTCATTGTAATTCAATTAAATAAATTGACAATTTTACAACAGTTCGGACGTTCCAATTTGATGACGTTCCGAATTCAAAACTCCCCATAACTTATGAATATACGAGTAGATCAGCTACAGAAAGTGTGGAATTGACTCGAACTAAGGTAATAAATTGGAGGTAAACCTGGCTTTCAGCGGAATATTAGAATAGTTGGCGTTGAAAATATCCTGACAAATCGTTTTTAAGCGCCGTTCTGACTTCAAAGATAACTCTGCAGTTCTGCACAAAAGCCTTGCATCTACATAATCGATGGCTTATTGGCATTCCCCCTTTTACTTCTAAATTGCAAATTTTCCGCACGATTTCCCTTCACAGAATAAATTTACAAGCAAGCCAAAACGTAAATATTTCTCGTACTTTTTACTCGTATTCGTATTTCCCTTATTGATTTCGGAATGGTAGATACTTCGCCCTTATAAAGTAATGTTCTTATTGATAGCCGGGGAAATATTTAAAATAAAATAAATTAATACACGCTGTAATAGTACAAGCCCACAGTAACATAGATAAAATTTATAAATATTATGATAACTTTATGTTGCAATAACTATGGAATAATGTCTAAAACTTAATAGTTACAAAATAATCGTTAACTAACCTGAAATGTACGTAAGTTTAAACCGATTTTTTATCAGTTTTTTACCGGCATTGACGCAAACTGCAGACACATAATAGGTAGGCATTGTTGCAAATTTTGAATTCACAAATGGCGTAGTGATTGGCGCGGAAAAATGTGTCAGGTAAATTTAGGTCTATTGCGATGCGGCGGAATGGCAGCTGGCATAGTTTTTAAGCAAGTCCCTCTGCGGTAAACTTTTGGAGCGCGACATTTATAGTACGACATTGCTTTTACGAGTATGTAAACATACCAAAGTTTTTCCAAGCCGCTATTTTAAATAACTGATACATGATGTATTAGAAAATAGAAATTTATTTAATATATTGGACATTGAAGACATATATATATAAACCTACTAGAAATATCTTTGGGAGAGGCTCAACCGTTAATTTTCTCCATAAACCTCTGATACGGTGTGACGTTTGTTACGAGTACCTATGGCTAACAAGATACAATACTTGATATGCAAAATACAAAACGGCTCGAGAAAATTTCCCTCAAGTGGTCGCCCACTGTACGAATAAACTCTCTTGTCAGTTTCTCTATCTTGAATAAAACGTAACATCATGCCTGTAATCCCCAAAGACATAGACAGAGGACTGTAGTACACTCCCATATTGCACTAATTACGTTTACATCTCATGATGGTGGTGGTAGTGGATAGGTTGTAAGCGATTAGATTAGAAAATTTTAATTAATTTCTAGTTAGAAAGACCCATTAGTACCCGACCCAGGATTTGAATACAGGACCTCTAGATTCTCTAGTATTTATTATTAAATACCTAGTACACCTATGCACATTTCGCCAACTATTAATCTCCAGACTGTACATAATTATTTATGGTAAAGCCTTACGCAGCACAAAATATGAAAAAGCAAAGATTTCGTTATAATCCAGAAATCGCGTTTTAAAACAGACATATTGCTACATTATGTAATAATAAAAGTAATTACTAAATTACTCGAGCCGAGATCGCCGGCCTACAAAGCCTCTGAAATTTATTGTTCCCATGCCCCTAGGGCACATAAATCTAACAAAGGCTTAGGTAAATAAAAACAGTTATTTTTAATTATGTCGGCGTGATTTCTAAGGCAAAACATGAAAGTTTATTGCGCCAACTAAACATTAGTCACATAATTCTTGAAACAAATCAAGTAAATGAATAATACCGCCTTTTCAGTTGACATTTACTTAAAAAAATTATTTTTTAATTATTCATTTCATATACGATATCAACACCGGGCTGAGGGATTTATTTGGTTTTTAATATTAAACAATAAATATTGGCTTGTAATTAAATACTATGTAATTTAACGTCAGACAACGATCACTATGTTTCACACGTCTAGTGAATCTTTTTTAACCTCTAATACGAGTACATGCGATACGATACATAAAGATAAAATATTTGCTTAACCTCTAAATCAACTATAACTCAACATTCGCTAATCGCATTATCGTGTAAATAAAATAGGAACGTACCATGAAAATTATTTTCTTATATTAATAAATAAATTATCATATAATATACATGTGTTGTTCGGTATATCACGAAAGCAGAGGCGAATCGTAAATGTTATTTTACCGCTGCAACTAAAAATGGTTATAAAACGTAGCTGTAAACATTCATACCGGTTAACGTTTCAGTTGTAGAGTCACGCGCTTCTCCGCTCGTGTTTTATTGCAGATAGATTTACGACTACCCACTTTAAATACATAGGTACTATGTGACAGCGTCTCATCGGCAAAGAGCAGCGAATAGTAAATGACGACAAATACTACCTAGGGGTGTATTGTGTCATCGGTAAAAAGAGAGTAGCCATCCATTACGCCATTAGATCATAGAACAACTGACAACATTATCGAATTAAACAACTGTATCTAACTGTACATTCACCAGAGATAATTTGGTTGTTTTAATTTTAATTAATAAAGCGAAATAAAAAGAACAACGATTCCAAGTACAGCGAGGCAATAAAAAAATGTTTAGTACCGTTTCGTTAAAATACCACTTTTTAATTATTTTTGTAATTCCTTCATTTATTGAAAATTTGCGTTCAATCAGTTTGAATTACACACTGAGGCGAAGTTCAACCTGTTTTTATAATATAATTTTTTATGTCAGACAAGTATAATTTCATCGCCTCTTGTTTAATCAGGCAACGTGTGACAAGTTAATATCTTACGTACTTTTTCCATAATAGACGAAATTCAAATATACGTCAGTATTTGAATAATGGCGCGACCTTTTTGATTCTACAATCATTTCTCTCATGAATATTTACACATATCTTTCGGAACAAAGATTTACAATTTGTTATTGTTGTTTTTCGATGTTTATTTAAATAGGCATATTTTTGTAACGAATGTAAATGACTCAATTTATGCTTACTGTATTTTATCCGAATCCATTGATAGCATAATGTTTGTCTTCGTGCGATTAACGAGCCTTATAAATGTAGTTTATTATATATATATATATGTATAGTTCCTATATTTTTCTTTTTTATTTATACACATATAAACTTCGCGTAGAATTTTTAATTTTGTTACGGTCCATGATATAGCTATAGGACATCGCCTGTCGTCGCGATACCTCCGTCGTATTGATACCTACGTCGTGTCGATAGGAAAGAATAATATGCACTAAAAATGCTACATTATCATTTAAAAGCAAAAATCATCTTTATGAGTTACCATAACTTATGTGGTTAGCTATCGATATAGGTATGTACATACGAGTACATATAAACAGATATACATATTTGACAATCACGCTAATGTTTCTTTTAGTCATGAAAAATTAAGCCACAAAATTAATTACATATAAACCATAACAGAATGAATGGTGCAGAATGAAAATAAATAAATAAATTGACAAACGAAAATAACGATTTTTTTTTCACTTATTCATATCCGTAGCATACAATACCCTTTTTATCGTTCATTGCTTATGGGTAGTTTAAAATTTCCCGCAATGTGATAATTTAGAAAAGTGAGCTCAGGTATAACATATTCATAGGAATAAAAGCAGAAATTGATTTAAAAAAGGGCGATTAAGGCAACGGTTCGATAAAGCTTTAAAATGTACTACTATTTCCTCGGCTAAACGAGTTTTGTTTTTTTATAAAGGGGTTTCTGAATTTTAATTTTCTTCTGGATAAACAGTAATGACCGCGTTATTAAAGTTTTTAGCGCACAAGAAAATGTTCACTTGAAAATGTTTTCTACGTAATACGAGTATGTTTATGGAAAGCTACGCTTTTTAATAATGAATGGCTTAATGTGGAACAAACGGACGGTAGTAACATTAATGAGATGGGTACATACATATCATAAGACAAGTTCATAAACGGCCAGCTTATGACAAAGGAGACACGGCCTGTTCTAGGGTAATTAAATAAAAAAAAAAAGTAACATCGCGCCTGTAATCCCCGAAGAGGTAGGCAGAGGACTGTAGAACACTCCCACGTTTCACCAGTTACTTTTTAAGTCCCACGATGGAATAGGTGGTGAGCCTATTGCCATATAC
>DWDV01003343.1:0-10670 GCA_018245615.1 Mimoniades ocyalus | reverse complement strand
GTGTTCTACATTCCTCTGCCTACCTCTTCGGGGATGACAGGCGTGATGTTACGTTTAAAACCTAAGTATAAAAATACAATGGAACCCAATCCGAGAAACGTACCCAGGACCTCTCGACCAGCAGTCACGCTTGCCACCACTCGACCAAGGAGGCAGTCAATGTTATTATTATCAAGTGATTATTTCAAAAAATTGTCACATTTACTGGATTCTATATACTTTAATAATAGACTGTCCTTTTAATAGTAACGATGTCCAGTTACCTACCACAAGATTTTTGGGCGCTCACTAACAATTTATCCATATCGGGTCAAATACCAAGAGCGGGCCGCGGGTTGACTACCAGTTACAAGTGAAAGCACTGCTAATATGGAAGTTAACTGGTAAAGGATGAGTTGCCTTTTAACTGCATAGGTTACGTCTGCGATAGGTAAGCCATAAATACACAATAAGAGAATGTTCTTTACGTGGGCTCGTCACTTTCTATGTAACTTGTGTTTACTGAATTAATTTTCTGTTTTTATTATCCGTCGCTAAAATTGGAAATGAAAGTCTCAGTTGGCAATAATAGACAAAGAGGTGATAATTTTTTTATACAAATAAGCATAAACGTACGTTCAAATAAGCATAAACTTCAGGCACAGATCAAGAAGTTTTCATTGAAGATGTGACGTGAAAATTGCAGGAAGTAGTCGTTGGAGTAATGGACTTATGATATGATATTTTCGATATATTTAAAACTTTTATAAAATTATAATTAATGTGAAGATATATTGATAATATTAGTGTCTGAGGATCAGGAGTCTCCAGAACCGGCTTTGTTATGCCAGATCTGTAAGGTCAAGCATGTCAGATCTGTAAGGTCATATATGTTTAGCACTCAGTGGCTTCTGCCTTGCTCCGTAAGTGACCTGGCGTGATTATATAATAATAGTCATACAATATTAAATTTTACAAAAAAATTTGGTACAATATTAAATTTGGCGCCATGGAAATCATTCTACCTTTTGAAGATTTATAAGAAAATTGTTATAAGTAAATTAATTGTCATATTGAGCTATTTCAATCTGTCACATGTCACACAGATGCTGTTGACGAAGTTTATTTCTTGTCAGATTGTGCATTGGGTCTTGGGCGCTTTTTTCGGTACTGTAATAATCGGTATTCCCAAAAAAAGTAAACGTATCGACTTCGTATCAGTTTTTTGTTAAAAAAAATATAAAGTGCCAAGCTGTTCGGCCAGCTACCTTAACTGTGATGGAGGAAAAAGCAACGTTAAGCGCACTAGCCATTTTAGACCTTATTGTAACGTAGTAGGGTGTGATTTCGACTGGTATAGCGAGTCAGATGTGATTGTAGCGAACAGGTGGAAGCGACAGGTGATTCTGTGACCGCTGATAAATTGGGTATAGGATTGAAATTGTTCAACATATTGCGATACGCGAAGCCGAGTGTATATATTTACTAAGACTTGATATCAATAACACTGATGTTAGCAATCTGTCATACGACGTGCGAGATTCCCATATGTTTGTTAAGCAACCCTCACTGATTTGCCAATATGTTGTATCATTATAAAACTACGCAAGGTAATTGGAAATTGGAATGTGTATAAACTTGAAACAATTGATCAAAATTATCTCAGTAAAAATGTATCTATTCTATTTTCAAATGGAAGTATCTGGAGCGTAGACGTTATTAAAATTACATGCATTCTAAATTCAAAATTACGTCATAATGAATTAATGATACAAACAAACCGTGTATTGACAATAAACGTCAAATATTTCAAATTTCATATAAGCCTCCATTTTAAGTTTAATACTGATGAAATAATTATGTAAGCTAACTATCGTGCAAAAGCAATTTTTTTAATAATAATTTTTTCATGTACAATTTTGAACCACTTTTGATAGTCTTTACCGTAGTATTTATTGAACGCACGTAAAAAATCATACTTTACAATAAGGTGGTCAATATGAATCACAATAGAACATTGTGAAAATGTAACCTCTATTAAAAATCGAAAAGGCCCTAAGGGAGGAGAAAAAAAATCTATCGCAGAAATGATATTTTTGCATGCTTATGAATAATCTGTTCTTACCAACTTTTTTACTACTGCTGGCTAGTGAGGACAACCACTAGTAAGTTTAAGATAAAAGCGAAACTCTACTCTATTCTATTAATAATAACCTCACGCCCTTATTTCCTCCAAAGAGGTAAACAGAGGATTATAGTACACTGCAACGTTACACCGGTTATGTTGTATCTTCCACCATGGATCAGGGGATGAGTCCATGGATACATCGGGCAAAAGTGTAAACTCCAAGCTACTACTGGAAATTGTCACTTAAAAAACCTCATGATTCTTTGCCCGAGCCGGGAATCGAACTTACTGATGGACAGTTGCGCTTGCAACCAGTAGACTAGACCAACGAGGCGGTCAATCTCTCTTAATATGGTTATTTATAGCTTTAATAAACGCAGGTGACATACAAACAGACATTAAAATAAACATAGCTGGTTACGAAACGTATCAAGGGTTTAGAATACTTTAGAAGGTGCATATGTAATTAGTGAACAGATGCAAGCTTCGGATTGGAAAGGCAGCCCGATCACCGAATGCGTTCCCCAATTGGGTCACGATGGTCCAACTTTGGAAGTGCATTCTCATATAAATATCACCATGAACGTATCGTTTTACAAATAAAATTAATTACTAATAACGTCTAACGTTAAGTTCTCGTTTTACGCTTCGCAATCGTGACGAAATGTACATGTTACAGAGCTCTCTAGAATGTTCTCTAAGGCGTGCGAAGTCTGCTAATTTGTATTTGACCAGCGTGGTAGATGGTTTTAAATATCCGGTTCCTGAGCGAATATTCATGGCTACGGATGTAATGATGAACTGAAAGATTTTCATTAAGTGTTTGCAATGTTATCTGTCTTTATTCATTTTCATTAACAATCAGCCAGAATTTGGATATCAAGTCTTTGGGGTATTAATTTACAGCATTATTTTACATTTACAGCTTTTATGTTGTTACCTTCACTTGTGTGTAGGTGTGCGTTTTATGTGCGTGTGTACGTCGTACATGTGTATTTACTCATGTACGGGCGGAAACTTAACCAAAAATTAACTAGCTACTGCCTGCGACCCTAATATTTTTCATTACGATCCTTCCTGGTACCACAAAATAGAGACAATTGTCGCAGAGCTACCTGAATATACGGCCTAATGTATCATAGTACATAGGTGTGACAAGTAATGACTAAGAAATTTAAAGTTTGACAAATTACAAGGCAGTGGTAACAAAGGGTTAATACAATAGTAAGTTAGTATCAAACGCACTGAACATAAGTTAATTTCAATAAACATTTTAACGACATTACTATCCACTTTCAAGCGGTAAGCTGCAGCGAAATCAAAATCTATGTACCTGCTGCAATATATGATATCCACTAAAAGGGAAATTAGCAGCTTCGGGCGATTTACGAACGAAGAAACCCGTAATAATGTACTGTGGCCGTTCAATCGCCTTCATTCGCTATTATTAAACATTGTATTATGTGCAATGGATAATAGATAATTCTAATGCGCTGTGATAAGAGCGGAATTTGTGCCAGTGTTGTATACAAGCGTCATAAGTCGAATACATTGCAGTTTAGCGATAGTTCGTGTGCTCGAGTGTTTGAACGCTGGGTGCGTTTATATAGATGCTGAAACTTTTATAACAATATTTATATTAACATATCGAGTACTACATGATGTTTGTTACAACGAAGGAGGATATTATTTGATTATTAAAATCTTTTCGATTACAAAAGAGTACACGTCTTTCATTTTTCATTATTCAATGTTTCCTGTTTAATTATATTTATTTTGGTATATAATGATATATACGCAATAATGTATAAAATTAAGCTGATACCTGATATATACTATAACTGAAAACAAGTTACATAGAAAAGGTATCTATTATAAATAAATATTAATAAATTATTACTTTTGAATCCTTAATACATATTTTTATTCACAATCTTGGTAAGCGGAAAAGTCATAATTATTTATCAACCTGAAGCCAACTCATCCGCGTTGTCAGCTCTTTTAATTATAATTACTCAATTCATAATGCATTTGTGACTTCATAGACGAGTAATGCTCACGTTGTTGGAGCCTAGCGCCTGCCTCGATGAGTCACGTGGCCACTGTGGGAACGTATGTTGAAATTGTTTATAACAATTGCAAATTAAAAATACATACGTGGAATCGCTTATAAAAGTGAAAGGAAAATGTTACAGCGAATCAATATAACTTAACATCACGCCATTAATCCCGGAAGAGGTAGGCAGAGGAATGTAGTACACTCCCACGTTTCACCAGTTATGTTTACGTCCCACTGAATAGGTGTGGTGAGCTTGTTGTCACATCTTACACACCGGTCTTATACACCGGGCGCAAGTCCAGACTCCGAACCACTACTAGAACATTTAAATTAGGAATATCCAGTAGTGCCCGCACCGAGGTTTGAACTCAGAACCTCTCGATCGGCAATTAATATAACGTTAAAAATCATAAAATGGATAGAATGGCAGTTTAGAGAGTGCCATAAAAAATATAATAAATAATAATATATGCCATAAATAATATAATATGAACTTTAATGGATGCGGGTTTCGAGGGAGACCATAGATGGAATAATGCTGTGCAATTAGGTTAGTTACTGGCTGACGAGAGAGAGAGACATGTATGTGGGGAAGAGTATGAAGGGAGTGACAGTTTATAACAAGCACGTTAGGTCTGTAAGGACAGAAATATTCTGCACTCGGTACTCTCTGCCTGCCCTGGAGGAGACATGGCGTGATGATGTAGCAATAATAATAATTATAAAAACAAGAATATTAAAATTTCTCATACTCAGCCATTTCATGCCATTTGGCACACTTCACATGCTTTAGAAAACATTATCTAGAACTCATATATTTGTAAACATTTTGTTGATATTTCCCTCTTTTAGAACTTATATATTTAATGTTAAACGCTTAATATTAAACATCCCTATAACTTTACAAAGTCAGATCTGCGTGACAGGATTTGATCTCACGGCTGTTTCAACAAGAGGCTCGATTCTAAACCACAAAGCTATCGCTGCTTATAAAATTATTGAACAATAAAACCAACTTGATAAATCGACTTCCAAACGTATTTTTTGTACAATATCATTATTATAAACAATATAATTAGTTGATATGAGCACGGAAGCACAAGTCGTGCGTCGTAATACATCGCACGAATCGCTCGGGGCGTCGGAAATTCGAATCCTGCTCTCATCACGGTATATTTCGAAACGTTAGAGTCAAGGTCCCTTTTTTATAATAAACATATACAAAAGGTTAGCTATACTTCAACATGTGTGTAGGATTACAATACGATGTATTTTGCGAGGTTTTAAAATATGTAATTGCATTTACAATTTCCGTAAGATTTTAAAAGGAAATAGAATTTTTAAAATATTGTAATTAAAATTTATTAAACGTGAACCTCTGTGAACTTGGCAGCCGACTTTCGAAAAAAAAAATTTTTGAATTTACCATCGGATTGTCATTCACCGGGTACAAATCTGGACTCCGAGCCACTAGTAGAAAAATTTAAATTAAAAAACCCAATAGTGCTCGACCCGGGATTTCAAACCAGGACCTCCCGATCGGCAGTCGCGCTTGCAACCAACACGACCAACTAAGCATTCAAAAATTAATTACTCAAATTTATTACTGTCAATTATATTTTTATGTTTCATAATCGTATTCCGATGCAAAAAATGAGGTTTGTCGCCCTGACCTATGTACGTCCACTATATTGTGCCTGTGTGTTGAATAATTGACTGAGCAAAAATATTATTTGATAATGTATCTCCAGACAAAAGTTTACCTAAACAGTGAAACCATCTGTTCCCCCAACAATGCAGCTTAGAGCTTAACCGTTGGAGACTTATACGGCTATCTCGGTTAGCAGTCGCTTGCCAAGCGGGCGCTCTTTGTGCTTTCAAATGAAGACACCCTTACCGTATACAATAAAGTGGGTTTTTATTAAACATTTCCAAGTTTGAAACTACAATGTTGATGTTACCGACATCGCAAACTACACCATCAACAATATCGTGAAGACCGGCAATGACGTTATCGTCAACTTTGTCAAACTTATTATCGTTTCGCTAGGTACTTGTATTAATTGAACGTATTTGGTTTGCAAGCAAATCTTTCCCTTCATGTTTAAATCTAAAATTTATTATATATTACTGTTGCTACTATGCCAGACATAGCGGTTAACTAATCATACATGTTTTTTAATAAAAAATCATGACGTCATCGAAATAAATGGTTCAGTTTGAGGGAGTTACTGGTTGTCGAATTTTTATTAATGATACAAAATTGTGGCACCACGCAGATGACAATTGTAACAACAAATTACGAAAAATTTATTGCATGCGAAAAAAAAACCGAAATCGAATGTTGATTAAAACAGTAATCGATTAAATAGTTAAAAGCTATATGAAATATTGAGGCACGCGGTTCGACTCCAGGTGTCTTTGTATAAACGCTTTGCACATTAGCGTTATACTGTAAATCATAGATAAGAGTCAATTTTTTAGAGTCAGTGTAAAATTGCCACCTGTGCGTTTTACATTAATGTGCGTGCCTAATAGAACTCCGAATAAGGCGGCCCTTGAATAAATTGTGTTTCTGTGAAAGCTTGCCCCATTAGATATTCTTGTAAAGGTGTATACAGAAAATAATTTCAACTAGCTGACGGGATGTCGAAAGTCTCTGAAACCGATGTGCGTATGATTTTAAACATAACATCACATCTATATTTCGTCGAAAGGGTTAGGCCAAGAAGTAAAGTACACTCTCATGTTTCACCATTTACGTTTTATGCTCCACCATTGAATGGAATAGGGGAATTATTGCCATTTTGTGGTTTTAAAACTAAATTTTCAGTTGGCTGGGGTGTTAGAAGTGTCCGAAACGTGTGCGTGTTGCAGAGAGTGATGAATGTTCAAAAGCGCGTTAGGTTCATAAGGACCTCGCTAGAGCCTTGGCATGATGATACTACAATAGTATTGTAATAATAACTTTTTGAAGGAAATGATAATTTATGTAACTGACTCGTGTATTTTGATGCTGCGAAAACCGATAAGTAACTTAGATTACATATCAGAAGAAGGTCTTTGAGCCTTTTACATTTTAAATTCGTCCGATGACACCTACACCGTACAAGAGTAACGTCACTTTTTCGAATCAAATAGAGATAATAATATTTATTAAGCCAACACTTCCGGTAGGGGCGCTGCCATATTAATTTTTTCCTCTCTGCTGTACCAATTAATTAATAAACATTATTTATTACTTTAATTACTGTTATTTGTTACCATATATGTATAAGCATGTATGTTATAAACGAGGACAGTTTCTTGACTTTTATATAAAAGTAATAGAATAATGATAACTTGTTTTAATGATGATGATAATATAATGATGTTTTAACTTGTTTTTTAATTACTCAATATGCTTTACGTATGAAGAAAAAAAATATTTTTGAATATTATCCTCCACTTCGCCAATTAAAAGAGAAATACACCCCTCATCGTTTTATAAGCTTCGAGAAATTTCCATAAATTCGTCTCCCAATATCTTTTTCAGTGGACATTTTGGACAATCTATCGAAATTATTATCTGTATTCTGTCTGTCATTGACCTGATATCCGAGGTCCTGAGCTCTCCGGTTTACATCTGAATCCTGTAAATAAGATATGGAGCAAAACGTTTACTGATAGAGAATTTTTATAAGATGCACAACTAACATTTGTATTTAAATACCTTTTGTTTTATTGTTGCTAGCGTCCAGTGCGAGAAAATGTATTGCTGATTCAAATGCATGACTTAGCCACTAAGTAGCCTCGCTCCGTACTCTTCGATATGCCATTACGCCTATGTCTAGGTCGCTATACTAAACATCCAAGCGGACTTTCTCCCAGTCGTCCTTTACTGAAAACCCAGCCGCTGGCGTGTCGTCTCTCACGAAGCGAAGGCTTTCGAGGTCGAGCGCTAAATACTTTGATTTGAAATATCAGCTATCGCGCGTTCATCCGCGATACTGGCTATGGGAGCTGAATAAAATGTTAGTACTAAAACATTCAAGTATTATGTAATTTTGTATACAATAAACAGCTCAAGTTTTCAATAGTCATAACAACCTTTACATCTAAGTGAATAGAATTCATTATCGGTTATTTTGTAGATGATGTTGATATTTTAACTGCCAAACAGCAAACGCTTAGAATATCAGATAGTCATATTTGTAACATATAATCAGAGATCTACCCGGTCTATGGTATTATCTATCAAATAAATTGACATTGGTTAAAATAGCGGTCCAAACTCGACTAGAACATCTGGTCTAAGTGCATTTAAATAAATAACCTCTATAATATAATTTTTTATTGATATTGTTTTTTATAACCGTCTTGTAATTTCAGTGGTTAGTGACCCCGACGTCTGAGAAAGGAGTACTAAATTCGAGTCTCATCGAGAATAAATTTGTGTGTTTAGCACAAGTTAGTTTTCCGTGTTCGGGTGTAAAATTATTTTTGCAAGTATGTATTTAAATGTATATTTGCTAGTCAGATGCATGTTTGCCATAGTAGGGTCGGTTAGGTTATTATTTGGATTAATCTAACGTCACGTTCTGTAGGCAGGCAGAAAGCAATCTAGTGCCTGACATTAATCCTTAAAGACCTGAAGTAATTTTGTTATTTTGGGATTACATTATTATATTACTTTCTTAATAAGTATAAATATAATATATTTTGTTCAGGCAAGAATCAAGCGTATTCTGTAGAATATTATATTAAAAGGTATGCATTCAAAATTAAGACATTCTGACTTTGAAATATAATTGGAATTATTTAATTTGTTATCTCTTAGATTTAACAGGATATTCAGCAGCGTATTAACGAAGATTAATGAACATGAATATATAAATATAGTGTGTGAATCATCACACCGACAATGATTGAGTAAATAGCCAAGAATACTTTGTACTTGTTTGTTCTATAACACTAGCTGACACCCGCGAATTCACTTGCATTGGCTATGATGTTAACTATATATTTAATGTACATATCCATCTTCTCCAACAAAGAGATCTGAAACATACAAGTAAGTCATAGCTACTGATAATCAATCTTGAAATGATAAAATCAATACACCATAAATTATACTAAAATATATGTAAATAATTTAAAAACAAATCCCGAGACATCCGCTGAACGGAATTTCCTTCGGTGCCTACATATCGAAACGTCAATTTGTTGGCGTATATTTTTTTTCGCCAACTTCTCACCAACAAGCAGTTAGCAGACATTGGAAAAAATAAACTGGTATTCAGGTGAGTAATGATCCACAAAACTCGTCACCAGCGGTACTGAGCGCGGAGGGGCCGACCTCACTGATTCGCGCGCGCATTCGCGTCTTCCCATAGCCATTAGGCTGCCCACACACCATTCACACTCTTAGTATTCTTTATTTATATAAACTCCTACTGTTCTTTTTCATATCCTGCTTTGGATTAAAAAAAATACTAGAATCCTGATAACTTTAATAAGTTTGTGCGTGTGATATATTTTTTAACCTAAAGGTATGTTCAAGTGATTAGCAAATAAGACTTAAATAAGCGTATCTTCTGATGCGAATGCTTAATAGTTTTCGTATATCTAAATAAAGAAATAAAGAGAAGATTAAGTGTCAATTAAACATTTTAACCAGGCAATAATATCTCTGCTTTTGCGACATAAAATATATGAAGATATTTCACAAAGACTTTTCATAGCGTCCGCATAAATATTTTGCTTAGTTAGGTATGTGCCGGCCCTAAGACCGTGAGATGAGAGTGACTCAGCAATGAGTTATAATTCTTGCGATCGTGAAATCGTGATTCCTGTACACATATGCCTAACTGTTGGAGTTAAGAATTCTAAACTGTGCAATGTGTATGATTTGCATTAACTCGAAGGCATAAGTCTCATAATTTTTCATATGACGCATAACAAACTTCTGTCAAAGGTTAAAAGTTATGTCCATCTTGGTATAGTTAACGTTGGTTTTTTTTATAACATGTAGTCCAATGTCTACTATAATGAACTTCTTGTATAATTTTGTGGATATGTAGGTACTTTAAAATATTTTATAACGTATGGTATTTTAATGTTAATACATATCATAAATTGATATTATTGAATGACTTTCTCAGTTTACGATTAACTAATTTATTTATATAAGACTGCCTTGTTACTCCTATTGGTAGAAAGCGCGACTCCCAGTCTAGAGATCCTGGGTTCAAATCCCGGTTCGGGCACTGTTAGATTTTCTTAACTTCGATTTTCTAGTAGTGTCTGTATATGTGCCCGGTGTATGGCAATAGGCTCATCACCTATTCCACAGTGGGACGTAAACGTAACTGGTGAGACGTGGGAGTGTACTATACTCCTCTGACTACCAGTTCCGGCATTACACGCATGATGTTACGTTTTTATTTGTATTTTATGATTGTATGATTATATTAACATTAAATTAAACTAATTTTAAATATCATTACACCTTGTTATCCCCTC
>DWDV01003342.1:0-10670 GCA_018245615.1 Mimoniades ocyalus | reverse complement strand
TCATCTTGACGTACAAAAAGTGTTGTAATGAACCAATTTTGAATAAATGATATTTGAATTTGAATTTGAATTTGAATGTCAAAATTATATGGAAATATTACGTGACATTGATTAATATATACCTATAAACGTAGATACAAACAGGTCAATCTAGTAAAAACTTGTTAAATAACAATTTCTACTTGCCCTTTTTAATTTCAGCAATCTCGCATCAGTCGACTAGCGTAGCTATTAATCGTAACTATAGGATATTCCTAACTAACAATTATTAAAACAATACTAATGATGTTCTCTGCCTGCCCCACGAAGGACCTGACATGGTTACACAATATTGATCATTTTAACGATTACGACGCCTTTCCCATTGATACGATTAAAATTACCTAAGTATTAAATGGAACCTTGAAACTTTGGGTGTCCGGGACATCGGCGTTACTTAGGTATTATGTAATATTTCCTGTTTGATATGAAGATTAATATTAGAGCGTAGAACAAATACATAGATATGCCGTCATAATTTATGGTTCGAGTAATTTCTGATCAAAAGTTACCGATCCGCAGATGATAGCAATCGCGATTTACACGATTACGGATAAAATGAAATCTTTGCTGAAATCGATTTTTTTTTACAAATGCCTAATTACGCATTATACATATTTAACATCGAAAGCTGAAACGATGTAAATCATTTGTAATACGCTGAGCTGTCCACAAACTGATAATTATTGCACATAGAAGATATACTCCTATGTAATAGATTGACATTAAGCTCCTAAATGTCTTATAGGTGCTTAGCCTTCATGCTTATTCTTTAAATTAAATATCCAACTTACGTAACTCTCTGCAGTTGCACAGCATGCGAGACATCAATCATTTATAAATTAATGGAAACATATCGAACGTCTTAACTTCACTGGACATTAACATTACTACTTGATTATTTCAATTAGCTAATTAATTAGCTGCGTCAACGCGATGCCCATTAGCATCTTACGCAGGTGATTCTCGAGTGTTTTGTGAAACAGTAACAACGTTACGCTTGAAAATTTCAACTAATTTCTGCTCTAATATATAAAATGATAATACCATTTCTACACTCCAATAGAATAACAAAAGTGGGTGAGGAGAATGGGAGGCCCAAGACAATAGGGTCCCAGCTGTGTCAATAAAACTTTTTATGAACAGTACATGGGAGAAAACTGTTAGAACAGTTGTAATCTGCAACGCTATTGAAAACCTAAGTATGTACATTTTTCAATGCTGGAGGTACGATGGGAGTAGGTACTATTTAAATATCTCTCACGACGCGTTTATTAGTTACCACAAATGTAAGTCTTTTGCATGAGTTATACGTAAGTTAGTTACGAGCTAATTATTGAGTTGTCGTCAGGTAACGTTAAAAGTTATGGCCTACTTTGTGTAAAGATATTATTCGTCTTGTATAATTCTAAAGGGGTTACAAGGCTTTTCAAGTTATCTTTTTAGGTTTTTCGGCGAGTAGCATCTTATAAATGATTAAGATACTAAAGTCCACAAGAATTAGGCAAACGGTAACAAGCGGCGTCGGGTCAATACGCCATGATACGCGATAAGTCAATTAGCAGAACTGTGCGAATGGCGTTTTGTACGTGGTTCTTCGATCGCTCTCGTTACTGTTCTATTTGGCTGTGAATATTATCCACTAAATATATATAGTTAAAACTTTATAGTTTACGAGTTATCCAATCCTTCTAATGGTAAAGTTTTTCGTGCTATATTCATGGGTGTTCGAAAGTTTACAAATTGTGTTAGGTAAGTTAGTAGGAAAGCATTTTCAATATGCATAACTTTATCGACTGCGATTTAAGAAATGTCTACGAGAACAATACAATTTGGGGCAGGCGTTTTAAATGCAATTGTTTAATATATTATTAGTCGCATGTATAAATAAGTATTTGTCGTTGAGCTGGAGCAGCGCACGCCACCGAGGAATTCGACGGGTTTCGAAACTTGCGCTGATATCAACAATGCGGTCTGGACGCGAACGCTTTGTGCAACTCTCTCGTATTCTGTCGCAGCACTCGGCGCATGGCTAGCCTCGTTCGCGATCGCACACCTCATACTGTTCCAATACATAACTGTCGAGAGTTTTAATTAAAAATAATAAATAAATCGCCTCCTCGGTATATAGACATAATATTTATATTACATATCACAAGTGAAACAGACTTCATTGTTGGCCCAGTTTCTGTCCGGTTTCTATCTTGAAAATCCCAACAAAAACTCGGAGTCTCGATTTGTGCCCAGTTAATAGCAATAGCTTCGCCCTCTATTCCGTTGGACGTGTAACATAAATCATGACAAATTATAATAACTATTACACTTCTGTGCCCACCTCTTCGGGTAAATAGAGGCGTGAGATTATGTCTATAACTTAAATATGACTGCAATCATGTTATATAAAAATCATGCAATCATGTTGTGTCGCTAACTCTGAATAACTCTATCAAGCTCTCAATCAAAGCACGACATATGTCAATAAAATTTGCCTTGCACTCGCTACGAAAGACGCTATGCGCGATGTCGTTTTCATACTTAGGACTAGGAAATAAGAAACGGAGGTATCGCTTATAATTTCCTAGTCCAGTGATGCACAGAGCCTTAACACAGATATTGTTAAAAAACCTAACATCACGCCGGTCATCCCCGAAGAGCTAGACAGAGGAATGTAGAACACTCCCACGTTTCACCAGTTACGTATATGTCCTACTATGGAATAGGTGGTCAACCTATTGCCGTACACCGGGCACATATCCAGCGTCCAAGCTACTACTAGAAAATCTAAATTAGAAAATTTAGTAGTGCCCGACTCGGGAATCGAACAGATATTGTTGACATTCTTTATTTAACAAACAAACATACTTCACACTTTAAACATTTTCTTTTACCTGTATGTCACACAAGAGAACACGTGGAGTCGGAAAAGGTATGTCAAAAAGACCGAAACAGCGATAATAGAATTCGTCAACAACGCGTAAAGGCCATATACGGAGCTGTTTCTGGTATGATGTATTGTGATGTAAATGCGTGGCACAGCGCACACTGTTCACGTTCTGTATTCCGAGTTCGGCGCGATGTGAATGAGCGGACGACCGCCGCCGGCCACCAATCTGGAACTGCGTTACCAATTGTGATATAACTCTGGTATTGCTTGTTTATACCCCGTCGTGCTCACTTAAATAGGTGCTACTTATGTCATAGCCCTTCATATTATATTTCCTAATACACCTATAATAGTCCTAGACTACGTCGAAGAAATCAAAGTGTATTGCATCAACTTATTAATGACGTTACAAAAACTTTTGCTTTATTATGTCTTATGTAAGCTGGGAACTAAATTGTAAGGTGCAGCAGGATTACCGCTGCCGCAATTAACTTGTGGAGTTTTGTCGGGTACTATGTGAATGAATAATTAAGCAACGTAACTATTGTTTAAAACTAACTAATATTGTAAATGTGAAAATATGTTTTCTCATACAACTTTAAACCTGGGCAACAATGCAAGTCGCTCCCGTAAGCTAGGCGCATGCAATTCGTTCTGAAATTTTACGGGCGGGCGTGACGTCAGAGCTTACCTCTAATCAAAACGGATTCCGTGCACAGTTAACTTGAACTTTCACATCTTTCCGGCAACCGTGTACATACAACATTACAACTTTTACTATGAACTTTACGAACACCCCACACGGCGTTTCGAAGTGACAGGCGTTTTAGGCGTTCACATTTATACAAAATTATTCAAAGCAATTCCACTTTAAACGTAATAAATGTAATGACGAACGCCCCGTAATGCACAGAATGATCCGCTGCTATGTTGTTTTCTGTTACAATTTGTAACGTGTGTTACATAACGACACATTACCTTTAGTAACAGCTCGTCACTTTCCAAAATATTGCTCCCAAATTATCCTATTATGTGTGATATAAAAACATAATGTATCATAAAGAACATGTCGTATAGAGGAATTGTCGCGATTTATCTCACGAGCAAAAACCTGTAACACTATCAACTTACTGTCAACAAAACGTACAGAATGAAAATAAGGTAAAATTTAAAGAATCAATTAAAAATGGACTAGTTTCAGTTTTCTTTGCACAGCTCGACTCCAATTCGAACAATGTCTTCACCAATAACCCATTTACTGTTTCACTCTTAGATGCAGATCTTATTTCAGATTGAGAAATATTAAGGTCAAAGAGAATGCTTTGGAAGAGATCTGTAAGGTGTCCAGGTTTCCCAACGATGTTTGTGTCACCATTACATCAACTGATATTTAATCACTAAACGCATATTTTTTGTTAAGAGATGTGCGCCAAGATTTGAACCCAGGACCCGTGTGCGTGTGAATTCTAAACCAGTGGACTATCACTGCAGGTTTAGATATTAATTGCTATACATGCCATGTGCTAGTGATGTAACGAATATTCGTTTCCGCGAATATTCCCAAATTTTTGCATATTGGCATTCGCATTCGCAAAATTTCTGCGAATGTTTTGCGAATATCAGTATCAGAAAAAAGGTTAATAAAATCAAAATCTGTTTATCAAATATTTTCTTTTAAGAAAATCAAAAGCATTTCTTAAGTTTTCTTAATACAATAAAAAATAACTTAACCTCGTAACCATATGATTAGTCTTTAGTTTATCATTTGGTATTATTTATTTATTTACTTTACTTTGGGCAATCAAGCTTAACAAATAAATTTTGTAAATAAATAATAATAAATAAATGAGACAAAAAATATATAAAGCAATGTAAAGAAACAAAAATATTTTTTCTGTTAAATTTTCTACAAATACGGAATATTCGCATTCGCATTCGCGAACGTCGGTAGCGCATATTCGCATTCGCATTCGCCAATATTCAAAAAATTACATTCGTTATATCGCTACCATGTACACGCACCCAATTATCAATTTTATGTTACCGGTACATCGATGAGATCATAACATTTATCAATTGTTTTTAACACGAGTGCTGGGTTCTATTGTTTTGCGTAGACCCATTCGTAGTGGGACGCCGAACAGCGGAGCGCAGACAAAAACTACGGTCACGCGACCACTCACGCTCTGCGGACGAGTCGATACAGTTTTCTCACGATTTAATCAAAATCGTTTAATTTCAGACACGCACAAAAAATTTATAGACCAGTATAAACGGTCAAAAAGCACTCTGACGGAAATGCGACATTAGTGAAATCCGGCACAGAAAATAACGTTTCTCCATTATAGGTTGTCTTGTAGACATACTCGTAATACCAGGTCCGCACGATGCCCCAGCAGTGTCAAAGTTACAGCTGTGAAGAGCGGAGCCACGGAATCAGAAAGCCATCAGCACGGCATCGATTCTACTGTTCCTACTGGAAGTACTGACATTAAAATAACTTACTTATAATGTGTTGTTATGGATGGATGGCCGAGGCCAATGAAGTCAGGTTTTTACATCTTTGTTGTCTTTCCTGAACATATCGCTAAAATATCGCAGAAAACTGTATGATGTGGAATACTCTGTAGAATGTAAAATACTCTCTACAGATGTAGAATTGCATATTTTATTTCCAAAACATTATTAAACTGTTATATTATGTAACATGAAATACATGTAAATACCTTAATTTGTAAATATCAAGTAATATGCATGTCTTAATAAATAGTTTAGGGCTTTTGTAATTGTAAAATGGATACCTAATATATTTATGTACAGTAGTTATTATCTAGTTAGTATAAGTGGAAATCACACCCCGAAGACGTTAGAGTCGAGAGAGATTTAAGTTATACCTACATATATTGAATTATTTATAATAGACGATGTTCGTGATCGTGTAAGGAAGGATACAATTATATGCGCGACCGTGATAAGGTCGCTCACACACGGTCCCGGACGCATTGCGTTGCTTCGCATAATAGCGGCCTTCAGCTAACAACCACTGTTACTAAACTTTCACTCACTCGTAATGATTGTAGTTTGGAGTATTATTTCGATAGCATCACTATTCGTACCCCATCTTGTTTAAATGGGAGTTAGAATGCAGAGCGATATGTTATTTATATGCGCTCAAGTTGAGAATTAATATCTACGGCATCTAAGTACTGTCATACTCGTGGATGTTTTTACACAATCGGATACATGAATGGAATCCTCCCGCTCTACTCCAGGAATCATCGAATAAAGATGACGATGTGATCCTTTCAGTCGTATTATCTTGCAACGTATTGCCAAATTTATATACATGTGTATGTATACATACCTATACCTATATGACGCGTATTGTAAAGGCCACATCGGACATACCTAGCTAGAAGACATAATATGCATATGGTAAGCGATAAACTGCTGTCACAGTAATAAACATTTCTTTATAGGGAACTGAAATGATCCAATAATGTCTAAACGACGTGCGCCATTATTTTCGCTTTCAAACGCACATGGCTGCGCGTCCTCGTGCGGTCTTCGTCTTTCGCAATACAGAGTTAAGATAAATTTAAGTGGACTAAATGAAGGTTATAATATTTATTATGGACATACAGAAGGCTCCGAAGTGCTGGTATGAAGAAAGTTACAAATATCTAGTTTTAAAGTAGTATGAATGAACTAAAAAACCTTGTAATACTTATTGCTTACAATAATTATACTGGCTGATAGATAGTCAGAAATCTCTAACACTGGTGAGCTTGTAAAAAGCACTCGAATAAGCTCTGGTAGGTATGATGATAGAGGTATTCGGCTTTTGGTGCCCTCTGCCTACTCCGTAAGAGTCTTGCCGTTTATTCTTCATAAGAGACAGTAGATATCGCGCTTCGAAAGATAGCTCCTAGCTACATTCTCAATAATTATTGTTAGTAACCGTCGCCTTTTTATAACGCTATAAGATAAATAATCTGTATAAATAATAGAGTCATTGGACTGCTTTCATCTGTAATTAGAAAGTAACCAAACTGCGGTAAAGTATTTCGTTGCAATAACCAGTACATTGATTACCTGCTTTTGGTATTTAATTAATTTTATTTTGTACCTATCAGAATAATACACCATTACATCTAACGCCATCTAGTAACACTTGCGGGCATTATTATTGTTATGAGGCTTAGCGATACAACACGCCCACTGAGGTCACGTGTCGTGTTTATTATTCGAAACAGTTCTTTATTACAATAAACTGTCATGTCGATTTTATAATCAAATAAGCCTTTATCATACTT
Source organism: Mimoniades ocyalus (assembly GCA_018245615.1). Lineage (NCBI taxonomy): Eukaryota > Metazoa > Arthropoda > Insecta > Lepidoptera > Hesperiidae > Mimoniades > Mimoniades ocyalus. The sequence goes on along the minus strand of DWDV01003342.1, from coordinate 3,431 downwards.
TCTGGAAATTTCGATCCAAAAGGCAAATACATTTTGATATTAATTTTACAATGACACTTGTTAGATGTGTATATAATACAGTTTTTACATTTAATGACACTAATCAATTTGTCAAACGATATTCAATAATCAAATAGATAAGTATCACGTATTACAGTCCTACGATTTTCTATGTCGTGTGTGCACTCATTTAATAAAGGCTTGGTTGACTCTACCGGTAGCCTAGTCTACGTAACTTCGTAAAAGGTTTGACAAGTTGCAACAAATTAGCAAACGGGTCGTCGGGAGTCAGCTTTTTACTAACTCACACACAAAAGTGCGTAACTTTGTTTTATATAACAAAATAGCTGTCCCAGATACATTGCTAACCTTAAGAATGGTGCTAGTTGCTGACACATTGCAAGTTTACCTTCATTTGACATTTAGTCTGCATATAGTAAAAACAATAAGTAAAGTAAAATACCTAACGAAATAAAGAGATAGTAGAGTGGTAGCATCTGATACTTTTACTGTGTCCAGGACGTTAATAGTAATGAATAAATAAGAGTACATATATAAATATACAAGCATGACCAGTCAAATTACGGACGCGAAATTAATTGAGGTGTGTGTGAATGAAAACATGCAATGTTCAATGCAATTAATCTTCAATCAAGAGCAACTAACAGAACTGAATCCGCGGTGAATCGCTCTCATAATTGTTATAACAGTTTTGTGTCGAAATCGTTTTCGATTCATTGCACGGAGTCGCATCTCATATTTCAATAATAACGGGGCTTAAAAACATAATGTAAACTGAATCTTTCTTTTTGCTTGTTCTTTTTATTGTTGATTACATTATATAATCTATCTGACATGACAAACATTGTTCTGCCATAGAAATTATTTCTTGTGAATATTTTGGTTATAGAATAAAAAAAATTAAGAATCTTTTGTGTTTGAATATTTGAAAAACGAATAACGGTTAAATTATTTGGATATTGTCCATACAAAAATAATAAAATCGCGATAAAAACATGAAAGGTAAGGGTAGGAAGGTAAATATTTTAGTCATAGGTATTTTTTGTTGCAAAATTTAAGCAAAAAACTGCCAAAAAGACATTTTTTATAGATAGGTCCACCCTTACCACTGAAAGGTATAAAAATAGCCTAATACCTATTCTTAAATATACACAAAAAATCGGTTAAGCAATTTCGCAGGACATCGAACACTAGCACTGTGACACAGATTTTTATATTATTAGATATACATCCGAAATCAGCTGTTTAAACTGTGTTAAAAGAAATTTTAGAATAAACATCTCCATCAACTCATCCCAAATTTTTAACTAAATTAATTTTTCCGTTTTGTGATTTGTGAAATATTCTTTATTTGTTCATTTGTTCACTTCACTCGTTCTTCATTTTTGCCCTCCGTATCTGACACTCAAAGATAGAAAACGTTTCATATTCGACCTTATACATAGTTAAATTCCTAAGTTTAATGGTTTCTATAAAAACACGAGTTTATTTACGAAATTACGAAATAATACTGGTAGCACTGTCTAAAGAACAGTTAATGACTGACGCCTCACAGCTCCGATTGCTACTTCCATAACGTACGAAAGTAAATCAGGCATAGCATGAACAGCTCTTGGCAACATCGATCCGTTCTTTCTGTATACTACAGGATTTGACTTATCTTGATAACAAAAGCTAACTAACACTAGCAGTTCTAATTCTAGTCTTACTCAATTTATGTAGCAGACGTCTGTACATGGCAGGGACCACTTGTGACTATTACCTGCTCGGTTGTTACTTAACCAAAACGTAACTTATAATGTCCAAGCATTGTATCAATGGATATGCACTTCATATATCACTTCACGGATACAATGTATAGTTAAGTGACTACTTTTCGCCACTGCAATTAGCCATATAATTGGATTTTCACGTGACGCGTTCACGTTTTAGAGTCGCACGTCCTCGCCGCCGCGCCGCCAGGGCTGGGAAACATTAACATTCTTTCGCTTGTAGCAAATAAATCATTTCGTTCATGCGATGCGGCTGCCGACGTGCGTACAGAAAGCATTAAAACTGTATATCTATCTGCCCCTTTCTATACAACTCTCATTGTTCAAGAGAAAGTTGAGACTATTTCTTTTTAGATTATCTAACCAATTGGGATAGTTTAAATTGTATGACAAAACCTAAGAAAATGAACTTATCTCAAAAGGAAGACATTACAACGGATTATTTTTTAAATATGTAGAACAAGAACAAAAGTTATATTAAATCATTAACTTGAATCTTAATATTCAGACACTCTCGAGTTATATGTATATGAAGATGCACATTGCTATTATAAATCATAACTATGTTCTATGCAACGCCCGTTTTACTAGTTACCGTGTATGTAGGTACACAGAAATATTAGAAATACTTACGATTACTTTTTAAAGGTTGTAACTCTGTTCATATTCAACAAATAAATTAGTAGTTATAATAATTTTGACTCCTGAATTTTCTCTATGACTAAATAACTGCTACAAAAGAGTCAAATGGAAATAATGGACCGATAATATTTCACCTGGTAAGCAGTTTCTGTCATTAACAAACATTATTGGATCAATTAAACTTCGCGTTTTCAGCACCCCGATATCATGTTACACGCAGAATAGTGACTGCTTACCGATTGTGTGGATTAAATAAAACGAGTCACTCGTTTTATAAAAGAGGATTAGGTATTGTTATTGTTAGAAACGTAACATCCCACCTATAATCACGAAAGAGGTAGGGAGGGGAGTGTGGATCACTAGCACGTTTCACTAGTTAAGTACACGTCTCACCATGGAATAGTGAGTCTATGTGTCTAATGTAAGTCTATTTCTATACACCGGACTCAAATCCAGACTTCGAGCCACTACTAAAAATTATGACTAGAAAATTGTAAATTAGAAAAATTCAACACTACCTGGCCCGATATTCGAACCCAGGACCTTTCTATGAGGACTTGCCTTTACAACCACCCGGCTAACGATGCAATTAAATTATTGATAAACTTCCTATTTACCATGACTATATTCTGACGAGCGAAATACAGTGACAAGTCGCGTACATTGATACATAAAAGAAAACATGTTTGTCAATCGTTGCCACTCGGCTGCTGTACTACAGGTACAATTACGAGTATCATAAACGTTTATGCTAAAACTAATTTCATAATACTTTTACATGAGATACTGTAAGGATACATAATCAAACGTTATCGACCGACATGCCAATGTTGGTCACGAATTTCGTCTGAACGAAATGATACGAACGAAACCGAGGTGGTTTTGGAGCTGACGGACTTAAAAAATTTCACATGCTAAGATTTTTTTTTTTTATTATATGGAAGTAGCAGACGAGCATGCAGTCCACCTGATGGTAAGTGGCTACTGCCGCCCATG